>CM049932.1:23945000-24111703 GCA_027405835.1 Asclepias syriaca | reverse complement strand
TTATGGGGTATGCTATTTAGCTAAACCTTACATGCAATATGAGTCAACTGTTGCACAGATACCTCCTCTAACTTTAAGCTGGAGGACCCTGTCTGCTGATACTAGTGACTATGAATTAGGTTATAGGACATCCCTGTTATGTAAAATTTTCTGATTCTTGTCCCACCTTATTTGAACACATTCACATTTACTGGAAAATCTAGGTATATATTTAGATTGTTGAATGTAGGCTGCTCCTTTTGAATGTTGAATAATTCCTGAGAGGGATTTGGAGCTATGATGTTACCCCTTATTTTAACACATTTTATTTACTGGAATATCTAGGTATATTTAGATTATTTAATCTAGGCTGCTCCTTTTGAATGTTGAACAATTCCTCAGAGGGACTAGGAGCTATGATGTTACCCATGGTTTTGAGGTTGTGTTACGTGACACCTCTGTCCTTACTTTTCTCTGATGAGGGTGAAGGTGAAAAAACAGGTGTTGTGTGCATTGCCTGCCATCTGCTAGGAAGTCCTTTAAGCATGAACCTTTGGCAAGTTCTATAACTGGGGGATGATTGTAAGGAATGTCTTCTATAAGATGCTTATGAAGGTATATTTTTGGAAGTGTAAATTAATTGTCTAAATCATGGAATTTAAGGGTCCATTCAGACACCAATTAACTTTGTAAAAACAAGTGATTTCTAAAGTTTCTTATTTAAAATGTAAAGGGAGATGTTTATCAAACTACTATGTCTGATATATTATTATTATTACTTTTTTGTTGAGTAAAGGGAGATGTTTATCCTGTGGAGACAGCTGAGGAGCCTTCTGTTCAAGTCTTGATGCTCACTGGGGAGTGCTGAATGATGACGATGTAAGAAATTGTCATCTCTATTTTATTATCTATTTATAATGCCTTCAGATCTTTCTACATTGTAGTTCAGTGGTATCTCAAAGAATGGGAATTTTCCTTTTGCTAAGACCCTCTTCCTTCATAATTGCTTTGAAAAGTAGTCTTAACTTTTTTTTCTCTGCTAAAAGCTCTTTAGAACTATTCTCTGTGGCTGAGTGGAGATGAAAGAGTTTTCTGCTTTCAGACAAACCGGTCTTAGGTCTCACACTTTATCAATGCTTGTCAATGACTGCCCTGGAGTATTGAACTTAGTCACTGGGGTCTTTGCTCGGCGAGGCTACAATATCCAAGTATATTCACTCACTACATAAACAGATACTGAATTCCATAGATGTTGTTTTCAATCCCTTATTTTCTTAATCAAATTTTGATGTCAGAGTTTGGTGTTGTCATGCTGAAGTTGAAGGACTTTCTCGCATTACAACTGTTGTCCCAGGTACAGACGAGTCAGTCAAAAGCTGGTGCAGCAGCTTACAAGTTGGTTGATCTTCATGATGTGAGAGTTTTTTACTGTTTGTCAACATTCATTTTATTTTTTTTTTCCATTCGGATCTTATTGATCAAATAATGAAGATTTACAAATTTCAGGTTCAAGACCTTACACATTTGCCTTTTGAGAGTTGATGTTAATAAAGGTTGCTGTTAATTCTGCAGCCAGGCGTAATGTTCTTGATATTGCTAGCATTTTCCGGGCTAAAGCCGTTGATGTTTCTGTTAGTTGTCCAGTAGTATTCAGACAGACATATATCCATGATTAGCAGTGGATCTTTTCTGATATATATCTACCTTCTCAATCTGAATAAACTGATTCTATTTTTTTTCTTCTTCCAGCTTACTGGAGATCTGCACAAAATGGTGGCTCTGCAGAGACTGTTGGAACCCTATGGCATTTGTGAGGTCTGTTTTTTTTTGGCATCCATGATTCTGTTTGTAGCATGTTTTCAAACCTAGACATGACTCTTCTGGAAATATGTCTTCTTTCTTGTTGTTTGTTTTGGTTTGTATCATGATCAGGTAGCAAGGACTGGGCGTGTTGCTCTTGTGCGAGAATCTGGAGTGGATTCAAAGCACCTCCGTGGATACTCCTACCCAGTTTAAAAGTAAAGGAAACCTACACCATGGAATTTTAGGTATTTTTCAGAGCAGCAGCAGAATAGACGATTTGCATTGTTTATTTGCAGTCGACAGTTTTGAATTTCTGATGGCAAATTATGTAGGAAAGTGGGGGATAATGAACAAATAGGTTCTTTAGTAAATTCTCTTGGTGGAACTTGTGGTGGTGCCCATAGATTTCTCCATTTTTCTATCCCCATTATGCGCATTATTTTATCCCCATAGATCCAAATATTCACATTTTATCCAAAGGACCAAAAATTGTGGCTAAATATGCATTTTGTTTTCTAAAATTCCATCATTAAAGTCTTTTTTGATGGAACAAATCAAGCTTTTGTGAGCACATCAAAGTTAGTTTAAAAAATGGTTGTAAATTTTTGGTAATCCTCATGGACTAATCAATTAGTTTTGACATTTAAGCATTGAATATTTTTTGTCATGCCTTTTGATCCTAAATATCAAAGTTAGTTTTTCTTTTATAATTACTTTTAATTTAAAAACGAAACATATATTTTTTAATATTTATTATATTGTTTATAAAAGGAGATAATTTCTTTTATACCCTTATTAATTATAGGGTTGAGAGAGAGAGAGAGAGAGAGAGAGAGAGAGAGAGAGAGAGAGAGAGAGAGAGAGAGAGAGAGAGAGAGAGAGAGAGAGAGAGAGAGAGAGAGGTTATTTTGACCCTAAGTTAAGGGATCTTATTTGCTAGAAAATATAAAAAAATAAATAAAATAAATAAAAACATAAAGACATAATTGGGCTAAAACTCTTAGCTTGCAAAAGTAATTACAATAAAGAATAGAACATTGATAAATTTCAATGCTAGAGATGCCACACTATCACCATATTTTTTTTCTTCTTTAACACCGACAAATATCCGCCGAAAATGATAAAAGTGTTTTTTTCCCGGGTTAGAAATAAATTTTCTCATCTTGCTTTTATCCAAACATCATGATTCAGTTTCATTCAGTAAAACAAATAAAACCAATTTATTCCTCAAATACAATAACCAGACAAATCTATCAAAAAAACACACAAAAATGAGTTCATATGAATCATTCATGGCAGAAATATGGTCTCTCGCTAAACCACTTCAAGAAGCTCACCAAATTGATGGATCTAACAGAACGACATTAACCAATTAAAGCAGAGAAAAAGTGAATACAAATTCGCCCAACTCCAGAACCCGCAGAAAATTTATTGGGCTTATATTAAACAAAAATCTTTAAGCTTACACATAATTGAAAATTTATTGGGCTACTTGTCTTGTCATGGAAAAACTCAAATTCGATCTCGGGACAAAATGAAATAAAATAACCCAAACTGTAACCCCAACTATAACCCTAATTATAACCCTAACTATAATCCGAACTATAACGCGAATGATATTATTGGAAGAAAATATATATATTAGCAGCAAATCGAATTAATTATGATATTTTAGTAAACTGGACAATAGGACCGCATGCTTGAATTAGTACATATTTAATTATTCACACTTGCAAAAAGATTGAGATCTAATTTAAAAAAAGATTGAAGAATTTTATCTTTTGCTTATTAAATTAATCCATTTCAGTCACGAAATTAAAATAAGATCAATTCTTAGTTTGATACGCATTATATAAGAATAAAAATAAGATTATTTATCGAGTAAGATTTAAGTAGTTTGTTTGAAGTGTAATTTAGAATAGAAACTTTAAGATATGAATATGTGTTGAAAAAAAAAATTTAAAAGCAAGACAAATTTGGAGAAGACTTGTTTGACAAGTTTATTTAACATGTATTTAAACATATGATTGACCAGGTTATACACACACATACAATAATAAGACTTATTGTATATTTGAAGTCATTTAAAAAAAAATCATTTAATAATTTATATAAAGACTTTTGAAAGTTAAGATAATGAGGGGGTCTTTGGTCCCTAGCAATTGACGTTGAGTGGGGAGACTTGAGAGTCCTTTTCTTTATTCCATCCTTTGTTTTTATTATTATTTTTATTTGTTTTAAAAAGGGATACATATGCAAAATTTCTTAGAATTTAAGCTATTTTATTACATATAGTAAGATATGTTTCTTTTCTTTTCAATAATGTTTGTTTTGAAATAAAGAAAAAAACTAATTTAATTTTTTTTAACATTGATTCAATAATAAACCGATTTTTTAAAAAATAAAAAATTCCCTAATAAAAATTAAGACTAATATTTCATTAGTAAGGTCTCTTTTCACTAATTTTTTTTAATAATTCTTTTTGTATTCAAAGAAGTTTATTGGCTAATGATTAATTTCAAAGGTATCTTATTGAGAGAAATAAAATTAGTTAAAAGAAATTATATTAACTAAAATAATAAATGAAAAAAATATTTTATTTTATTAAAAAAATTGAACTAATTATTTTTTATTTAAAAATAAAATTATTTATCAATTTTACTGTTATTATTATTTGAAATTATAATCATAATGTTTATTTTAGTATAAATTAAAACTTGATAAATACGTGACATAATCATTGTCAATAACAATAAATTGCATTATTGAGTCTTAAAATAACGTGTGTTTTACGCTATATTCTTTGTTTAACTTTTTTCTAAATTTTCCATCTTGACTTATTCCTCTTCACCTTTGCTTTAATTGTAAAAGCTATCCAAAAACAAATTTTTTTCTTATATATATATATATATATATATATATATATATATATATATATATATATTTCATATGAAAGAGAAATTAATTGATTTTTTTCCAAATTTTCCATCTAGACTTATTCCTCTTCACCTTTGCTTTAATTGTAGAGAAGCCAAAAACAAATTTCTTCTTTATATATATATATTTCATATGAAAGAGAATTAATTGATTTTTTCCAAATTTTCAATCTAGACTTATTCCTCTTCACCTTTGCTTTAATTGTAGAAGCTATCCAAAAACAAATTTCCTTCTTTATATATATATAATATATATATATATATATATATTATATATTTCATATGAAAGAGAAATTATTGATTTTTCCAAATTTTCCATCTAGACTTATTCCTCTTCACCTTTGCTTTAATTGTAGAAGCTATCCAAAAATAAATTTTCTTCTTTATATATATATATATATATATATATATATATTTCATATGAAAGAGAAATTAATTGATTTTTTCCAAATTTTCCATCTAGACTTATTCCACTTCACCTTTGCTTTAATTGTAGAAGCTATCCAAAAACAAATTTTCTTATATATATATTTCATATGAAAGAGAAATTAATTGATTTTTTCCAAATTTTCCATCTTGACTTATTCCTCTTCACCTTTGCTTTAATTGTAGAAGTTATCCAAAAACAAATTTTCTTCTTTATATATATATTTCATATGAAAGAGAAATTAATTGATTTTTTCCAAATTTTCCATCTAGACTTATTCCTCTTCACCTTTGCTTTAATTGTAGAAGTTTCCAAAAACAAATTTTCTTCTTTATATAATATATTTCATATGAAAGAGAAATTATTGATTTTTTCCAAATTTTCCATCTTGACTTATTCCTCTTCACCTTTGCTTTAATTGTAGAAGTTATCCAAAAACAAATTTTCTTCTTTATATATATATATATATATATATATATATATTTCATATGAAAGAGAAATTAATTGATTTTTTCCAAATTTTCCATCTAGACTTATTCCTCTTCACCTTTGCTTTAATTGTAGAAGTTATCCAAAAACAAATTTTCTTCTTTATATATATATATTTCATATGAAAGAGAAATTAATTGATTTTTTCCAAATTTTCCATCTTGACTTATTCCTCTTCACCTTTGCTTTAATTGTAGAAGCTATTCAAAAACAAATTTTCTTCTTTATATATATATATTTCATATGAAAGAGAAATTAATTGATTTTTTCCAAATTTTCCATCTTGACTTATTCCTCTTCACCTTTGCTTTAATTGTAGAAGCTATTCAAAAACAAATTTTCTTCTTTATATATATATATTTCATATGAAAGAGAAATTAATTGATTTTTTCCAAATTTTCCATCTAGACTTATTCCCCTTCACCTTTGCTTTAATTGTAGAAGCTATCCAACAACAAATTTTCTTCTTTATATATATATATATATATATATATATATTATTTCATATGAAAGAGAATTAATTGATTTTTCCAAATTTTCCATCTAGACTTATTCCCCTTCACCTTTGCTTTAATTGTAGAAGCTATCCAAAAACAATTTTCTTCTTTATATATAATATATATATATATATATATTTCATATGAAAGAAAATTAATTGATTTTTTCCAAATTTTCCATCTAGACTTATTCCTCTTCACCTTTGCTTTAATTGTAGAAGTTATCCAAAAACAAATTTTCTTATATATATATTTCATATGAAAGAGAAATTAATTGATTTTTTCCAAATTTTCCATCTTGACTTATTCCTCTTCACCTTTGCTTTAATTGTAGAAGCTATTCAAAACAAATTTCTTCTTTATATATAATATTTCATATGAAAGAAATTAATGATTTTTTTTCCAAATTTTCCATCTTGACTTATTCCTCTTCACCTTTGCTTTAATTGTAGAAGCTATTCAAAACAATTTTCTTCTTTATATATATATTTCATATGAAGAAGAAATTATTGATTTTTTCCAAATTTTCCATCTTGACTTATTCCTCTTCACCTTTGCTTTAATTGTAGAAGCTATTCAAAAACAAATTTTCTTCTTATTATATAATATTTCATATGAAAGAGAAATTAATTGATTTTTTTCCAAATTTTCCATCTTGACTTATTCCTCTTCCCTTTGCTTTAATTGTAGAAGTTATCCAAAAACAATTTTCTTCTTTATATAATATAATTTCATATGAAAGAGAAATTAATTGATTTTTTCCAAATTTTCCATCTTGACTTATTCCTCTTCACCTTTGCTTTAATTGTAGAAGCTATTCAAAAACAAATTTTCTTCTTTATATATATATATTCTTATGAAAGAGAAATTAATTGATTTTTTTCCAAATTTTCCATCTTGACTTATTCCTCTTCACCTTTGCTTTAATTGTAGAAGCTATTCAAAAACAAATTTCTTCTTTATATATATATATTTCATATGAAAGAGAATTAATTGATTTTTTCCAAATTTCCATCTTGACTTATTCCTCTTCACCTTTGCTTTAATTGTAGAAGTTATCCAAAAACAAATTTTCTTCTTTATATATATATATTTCATATGAAAGAGAAATTAATTGATTTTTTTCCAAATTTTCCATCTTGACTTATTCCTCTTCCACCTTTGCTTTAATTGTAGAGCTATTCAAAAACAAATTTTCTTCTTTATATATATATATTTCATATGAAGAGAAATTAATTGATTTTTTCCAAATTTTCCATCTTGACTTATTCCTCTTCAACCTTTGCTTTAATTGTAGAAGCTATTCAAAACAAATTTTCTTCTTTATATATATATTTCATATGAAAGAGAAATTAATTGATTTTTTCCAAATTTTCCATCTAGACTTATTCCCCTTCACCTTTGCTTTAATTGTAGAAGCTATCCACAACAAATTTTCTATATATATATTTCATATGGAGAAATTAATTGATTTTTTCCAAATTTTTCCATCTAGACTTATTCCCCTTCACCTTTGCTTTAATTGTAGAAGCTATCCAAAAATAAATTTTCTTATATATATATTTCATATGAAAGGAAATTAATTGATTTTTTCCAAATTTTCCATCTGACTTATTCCTCTTCACCTTTGCTTTAATTGTAGAAGTTATCCAAAACAAATTTTCTTCTTTTATATATATATATTATATATATTATTATATATTCATATGAAGAGAAATTAATTGATTTTTTCCAAATTTTCCATCTAGACTTATTCCTCTTCACCTTTGCTTTAATTGTAGAAGTTATCCAAAAACAAATTTTCTTCTTTATATATATATATTTCATATGAAAGAGAAATTAATTGATTTTTTCCAAATTTTCCATCTAGACTTATTCCCCTTCACCTTTGCTTTAATTGTAGAAGCTATCCAACAACAAATTTTCTTATATATATATTTCATATGAAAGAGAAATTAATTGATTTTTTCCAAATTTTCCATCTAGACTTATTCCCCTTCACCTTTGCTTTAATTGTAGAAGCTATCCAAAAATAAATTTTCTTATATATATATTTCATATGAAAGAGAAATTAATTGATTTTTTCCAAATTTTCCATCTTGACTTATTCCTCTTCACCTTTGCTTTAATTGTAGAAGTTATCCAAAAACAAATTTTCTTCTTTATATATATATATATATGTATATATATATTTTCATATGAAAGAGAAATTAATTGATTTTTTCCAATTTTCCATCTAGACTTATTCCTCTTCACCTTGCTTTAATTGTAGAAGTTATCCAAAAACAAATTTTCTTCTTTATATATATTATTCATATGAAGAGAAATTAATTGATTTTTTTTTTCCAAATTTTCCATCTTGACTTATTCCTCTTCACCTTTGCTTTAATTGTAGAAGCTATTCAAAAACAAATTTTCTTCTTTATATATAATATATTTCATATGAAAGAGAAATTAATTGATTTTTTCCAAATTTTCCATCTTGACTTATTCCTCTTCACCTTTGCTTTAATTGTAGAAGCTTTCAAAAACAAATTTTTCTTCTTTATATATATATATTTCATATGAAAGAGAAATTAATTGATTTTTTTCCAAATTTTTCCTCTTGACTTATTCTCTTCACCTTTGCTTAATTGTAGAAGTTATCTCCAAAACAAATTTTCTTCTTTATATATATATATTCATATGAAAGAAATTAATTGATTTTTTTTCCAAATTTTCCATCTAGACTTATTCCCTTCACCTTTGCTTTAATTGTAGAAGCTATCCAAAAACAAATTTTCTTATATATATTTCATATGAAAGAAATTAATTGATTTTTTCCAAATTTTCCATCTTGACTTATCCTCTTCACCACCTTTGCTTAATTGTAAAGCTATCCAAAAATAAATTTTCTTCTTTATATATATATTATTATATATTTTCATATGAAAGAGAAATTAATTGATTTTTTTCCAAATTTTCCATCTTGACTTATTCCTCTTCACCTTTGCTTTAATTGTAGAACCATCCAAAACAAATTTCTTTTTATATATATTCATATGAAAGAGAAATTAATTGATTTTTTCCAATTTTTCCATGTTGACTTATTCCTCTTCACCTTTGCTTTAATTGTAGAAGTTATCCAAAAACAAATTTTCTTCTTTTATTATATATATATATATATATATATTTCTATGAAGAAAATTAATTAATTGATTTTTTCCAAATTTTCCATCTAGACTTATCCCTTCACATTTGCTTTATTGTGAAGCTATCCATAACAAATTTTCTTCTTTATATATATTTCATATGAAAGAGAAATTAATTGATTTTTTCCAAATTTTCCATCTTGACTTATTCTCTTCACCTTTGCTTTAATTGTAGAAGCTATTCAAAACAATTTTCTTCTTTATATATATATTTCATATGAAAGAGAAATTAATTGATTTTTTCCAATTTTCCATCTTGACTTTCCTCTTCACCTTTGCTTTAATTGTAAAGCTATTCAAAACAAATTTTCTCTTCTTTATATATATATATTTCATATGAAAAGAGAATTAATTGATTTTTTCCAATTTTCCATCTAGACTTATTCCCCTTCCCTTTGCTTTATTTAGAGTTTCCAAAAACAATTTTCTTCTTTATATATATATATATATATATATTTCATATGAAAGAGAAATTAATTGATTTTTTCCAAATTTTTCCATCTTGACTTATTCCTCTTCACCTTGCTTTAATTGTAGAAATTATCCAAAAAAATTTTCTTTTCTTCTTTATATAGAATATAGTATATATAATATATATATATATATATATATATATAGATATATTTTCATATGAAAGAGAAATTAATTGATTTTTTTCCAAATTCTCCATCTTGACTTATTCCTCTTCACCTTTGCTTTAATTGTAAGAGCTATCCAAAAATAATTTTCTTCTTTATATATATATATATTTCATATGAAAGAGAAATTAATTGATTTTTTTCCAAATTTTCCATCTTGACTTATTCCTCTTTCACCTTTGCTTTAATTTTAGAAGTTATCAAGCAAAAACAAATTTTCTTTCTTTATATTATATATATATATATTTCATATGAAAGAGAAATTAATTGATTTTTTCCAAATTTTTCCATCTTGACTTATTCCTCTTCACCTTTGCTTTAATTGTAGAAGTTATCCAAAAACAAATTTTCTTCTTTATATATATATATATTAATATATATATATTTCATATGAAAGAGAAATTAATTGATTTTTTCCAATTTTCCATCTTGACTTATTCCTCTTCACCTTTGCTTTAATTGTAGAAGCTATTCAAAACAAATTTTCTTCTTTATATATATATTATATATAATATATATATATTTCATAGAAGAGAATTAATTGATTTTTTCCAAATTTTCCATCTAGACTTATTCCCCTTCACCTTTGCTTTAATTGTAGAAGCTATCCAAAAACAAATTTTCTTCTTTATATATATATATATATATATATATATATATATATATATATATTTCATATGAGAAATTAATTGATTTTTTTTCCAAATTTTCCATCTTGACTTATTCCTCTTCACCCTTTGCTTTAATTGTAGAGCTATCCAAAAACAAATTTTCTTCTTATATATATATATATTATATATATATATATTTCATATGAGAGAAATTAATTGATTTTTTCCAAATTTTCTATCTTGACTTATTCCTCTTCACCTTTGCTTTAATTGCAGAAGCTATCCAAAACAAATTTTCTCTTTAATATATATATATATATATATATTTCATATGAAGAGAAATTAATTTGATTTTTTCCAAATTCTCCATCTTGACTTATTCCTCTTCACCTTTGCTTTAATTGTAAAGCTATCCAAAAAAAATTTTCTTCTTATATATATTATATATTTCAATATGAAAGAGAAATTAATTGATTTTTTCCAAATTTTTCCATCTAGACTTATTCCTCTTCACCTTTGCTTTAATTGTAGAGCTATCCAAAAACAAAGTTTCTTATATATATTCATATGAAGAGAAATTAATTGATTTTTTCCAAATTTTCCATCTTGACTTATTCCTCTTCCCTTTGCTTTAATTGTAGAAGCTATCCAAAAATAAATTTTCTTCTTTTATATCTATTATATATATAGATATTATATATATATTTCATATGAAAGATAATTAATTGATTTTTTCCAAATTCTCCATCTTGACTTATTCCTCTTCACCTTTGCTTTAATTGTAGAAGCTATCCAAAATAAATTTTCTTCTTTATATATATATATATATTTCATATGAAAGAGAAATTATGATTTTTTCCAAATTTTCCATCTTGACTTATTCCTCTTCACCTTTGCTTTAATTTTAGAAGTTATCCAAACAATTTTCTTCTTTATATATATATATATATATAATATTTCATATGAAGAGAAATTAATTGATTTTTCCAAATTTTCCATCTAGACTTATTCCTCTTCACCTTTGCTTTAATTGTAAAGCTATCCAAAACAATTTTTCTTCTTTATATATATATTTCATATGAAAGAGAAATTAATTGATTTTTTTCCAAATTTTCCATCTTGACTTATTCCTCTTCACCTTTGCTTTAATTGTAGAAGCTATCCAAAAACAAATTTTCTTCTTTTATTATATATATATTATATTTATTATTATATATATTCATATAAGAGAAATTAATTGATTTTTTTCCAAATTTTCCATCTTGACTTATTCCTCTTCACCTTTGCTTTAATTTTAGAAGTTATCCAAAAACAATTTTCTTCTTTATATATATATCTATATTATATATAATATATATATATATATTATATATATATTCTATTTCATATGAAAGAGAAATTAATTGATTTTTTCCAAATTTTCCATCTAGACTTATTCCTCTTCACCTTTGCTTTAATTGTAGAAGCTATCCAAAAACAAATTTTCTTCTTAATAATATATATTTCATATGAAGAGAAATTAATTGATTTTTTTCCAATTTCCATCTTGACTTATTCCTCTTCACCTTTGCTTTAATTGTAGAAGCTATCCAAAAACAATTTTCTTCTTTATATATATATATATATATATTATATATATTTCATATGAAAGAGAAATTAATTGATTTTTTTCCAAATTTTCCATCTTGACTTATTCCTCTTCACCTTTGCTTTAATTTTAGAAGTTATCCAAAAATTTTCTTCTATATATATATATATATATATATAATATATATTCATATGAAGAGAAATTAATTGATTTTTTCCAATTTTCCATCTTGACTTATTCCTCTTCACCTTTGCTTTAATTGTAGAAGTTATCCAAAACAATTTTTCTTTCTTCTTTTATATATATATATATTTCATATGAAAGAAATTAATTGATTTTTTCCAAATTTTCCATCTTGACTTATTCCTCTTCACCTTTGCTTTAATTGTAGAAGCTATCCAAAAACAAATTTTCTTTTATATATATTTCATATGAAAGAGAAATTAATTGATTTTTTCCAAATTTTCCATCTAGACTTATTCCTCTTCACATTTGCTTTAATTGTAGAAGCTATCCAAAAACAAATTTTCTTCTTTATATATATATATATATTTCATATGAAAGAGAAATTAATTGATTTTTTCCAAATTTTCCATCTTGACTTATTCCTCTTCACCTTTGCTTTAATTGTAGAAGCTATCCAAAAACAAATTTTCTTCTTATATATATATATATATATTATATATATATATATATATATATATTTCATATGAAAGAGAAATTAATTGATTTTTTCCAAATTTTCGATCTTGACTTATTCCTCTTCACCTTTGCTTTAATTGTAGAACCTATCCAAAAACAATTTTCTTTTATATATATTTCATATGAAGAGAAATTAATTGATTTTTTCCAAATTTTTCCATCTAGACTTATTCCTCTTCACCTTTGCTTTAATTGTAGAAGCTATCCAAAAACAAATTTTTCTTCTTATATATATATATATATATATATATATTTCATATGAAAGAGAAATTAATTGATTTTTTCCAAATTTTCGATCTTGACTTATTCCTCTTCACCTTTGCTTTAATTGTAGAACTATCCAAAACAAATTTTCTTCTTTATATATATATATTATAATATATTATATTTTCATATGAAAATAAATTAATTGATTTTTTCCCAAATTTTCCATCTAAACTTATTCCTCTTCACCTTTGCTTTAATTGTAGAAGCTATCCAAAAAAATTTTCTTCTTTATATATATATTATATATATATATATATATATATATATATATATATTATTTATATATTTCATATGAAAGAGAAATTAATTGATTTTTTCCAAATTTTCCATCTTGACTTATTCCTCTTCACCTTTGCTTTAATTGTAGAAGCTATCCAAAAACAAATTTTCTTCTTTATATATATATATATATATCATATGAAAGAGAAATTAATTGATTTTTCATTAAACTCATATAATGACTATAAAATGTGTTAATATTGGTTGTAAAGTATGTGCATGTTCTTCGATAACGAGGGCGCCTTTGGTCCCTAGCAATTGGCGTTGATTGGGGAGACTTGGAAGAAAACAAATACTTGTCTTATATGTATAAGATTATAAATTGCATATAAAATAATTTTGTTATTTTTTAAATGATAAAATGGTAATTTAAAAACAAAATTATTTTTGAAAAATATTTTGATGGCACATGGAGTAGTTTTGTTAATCTTTTGAAGGTATAATTGTAATTTAAATGATCCATAGTAAAAAATATAAAAAAATTTAGCGTTTCCTAATGTGCGATTTTAATATGAAATTATTGTAGATAGTGTTTACATTTAGTGCTTAGTATTAGTATTATGAATAATCAAGGACTATGTTTAAAATATATAGTAGAGAGTTGTCATTTAATTAAATAAAATCTAAGGTAGAGTACCTATCGTGTAAATAGCAATTTTGTCAATAATTTTACTTTTGTAAATTTATCGTTTAACCTCAAGAACGTTGATAACAATTTAATAATATCTATTAATTAATCCCATAATCAGCCTAGTGAGAACTTGGTCATAGTTCCAACTTAGTGGTTGAATTGATCTCATAATGAACGCTAGAATTAATTTGAGGACAAAATACTCAAAAAAATAGGAGAAAAGAAACTCATAATGAATCTTGGTTAGACACCATTCAAATAATTAGGTTGAACTATGTTCAAAGATATAACTTATAAGTGGATCTAAGACAATTACGTTCGCATATTTATCTTGTTATTAAATATGAATTATTTAAAGTGATTACCTCAATACGGTTCGTTGCAAGTAATCCTAAACCTTTCTAGGGTTGTTACTGAGTCGTCAATTCATTAACTTCCCCTAAGATTAGCATCAAGACTAAACTCACCTTAAGAAGTTTTAAATGAGGGTTTCCTTTTCTTTTATCCTAAAACCCCTCTCATTTATTATGGATCGACTAAATTAAAATTATACCCTCTAAAAAAACAAAACTACTCATGTGCCATCAAATATTTTTAAATATATATATTTTTCTTTTTTTTACTATGGATCGGTAAATTACAATTATACCCTCTGAAGATTAACATTAAAATGTGCCATTAAAATATTTTTTACTACTCAATGTGCCATTAAAATATTTTTAATAAATAATTTTACTTTTAAATTTCCATTTTCTCTTTAAAAATAACAAAATTACTCTATAATGCAATTAAAATTTTGTACTCTGTATAAGACATGTATTTATTTTCTTCTTCTCAAGCATTTTTTTTTTCTTTTCTTTTCATGATTTTGTTGAAAGATTCGTGGCTTCTATTTAATTTAAAATTAAGATTTTTTTTTTCCTTTCATCTTTGTCTTTCTTCTCCATATAAAGTTAAGGCTTTTTTTTATTATTTTTTTTATAAAATAAAATATATTTTCATTTAATTTTTATTTTTCTATAAAAATTGAAATAATTCTTTATTTCTTCATTTTACTTTATTGTATATATATATATATATATATATATATATATATTATATATATGTGAATAAGAAAATTTGTTTTTGGATAGTTTGTACCATTAAAGCAAAAGCAGAGAGGATAAGTCAAGATGGAAAATTTGAAAAAGTTAAACAAAGAATATAGCGTAAAACACACGTGATTTTAAGACTCAATAATGTAATTTATTGTTATTGACAATGATTATGTAAGGTATTTATCAAGTTTTAATTTACACTAAATAAACATTATGATTTTAATTTTAAATAATAATAACAGTAAAATTGATAAATAATTTCATTTAAAAAAATAATTAGTTTAATTTTTTTAATAAAATAAACTTTTTTTTCATTTATTATTTTCGTTAATGAAATTTCTTTTCCCTAATTTTTTTTCTCTCAATAAGATACCTTTGAAATTAATCATTAGCCAATAAACTTCTTTGAATACAAAGAGTTATTAAAACATAATTAGTGAAAGAGAGACCTTACTAATGAAATATTAGAATTAAAAATTTTATTGGGAAATTTTTTATTTTTTAAAAAACCCGTTTATTATTGAATCAATGTTTAAAAAAAAATTTAAATTAGTTTTTTTTCTTTATTTCAACACAAACATTATTAAAAAGAAAAAAAAGAAAAGAAATAGTTATACCTAAAACATCTCTTGTTGTATGTAATAAAATAGCTTAAATTCTAAGAAATTTATTTATAGAAATTTGTATCCCTTTTTTAAACAAATAAAATAATAATAAAAACAAAGAATGGAAGAAAGAAAAAGGACTCCCAAGTCTAGTCAACGCCAATTGCTAAAACAAATAAAATAATAATAAAAACAAAGAATGAAAGAAAGAAAAAGGACTCCCAAGTCTACCTAGTCAACATTAATTGCTAGGGACCAAAGACACCCACATTATCTTGACTTTAATTCAAAGTCTTTATATAAATTATTAAATGAATTTTTTTTTCTTTAAAAGACTTCAAATATACAATAAAGCCTACTTCTATATAAAGGGTTTTAATGGTAAACTACTTACATAAGAGGGAAATATGGAGAAAATTCTTAAGTGCTTTCATCTTTCTTTTGTATTGTTATTCTTCTTCATTGCTTGTTTATCCATTAAAATAGAAGCTAATATCTCGGTTGATCAATCTGCTTTGCTCATCTTGAAAACTCATATTGTTTTCGATCCTTATAATGTCTTGTTACATAATTGGTCAACTAAATATTCTGTTTGTGATTGGATTGGAGTCACTTGTAATTCTCAACATCAAAGAGTAATTGCTTTGGATGTTTCTGATATGACACTTAACGGAGTTATACCTCTCATATCTCAAACCTTTCGTTTCTAGTTTCTCTTGACATGAGAAATAATCATTTCTCAGGTCGTATTCCAAGTGCAATATTTGATATGCCAAAATTAGAAATTTTGGATTTATCAAATAATATTTTAGAAGGGACAATTCCAATAGAAATTGGAAAAGTTAATTCCTTAAAATCTTTAGATTTGAGTTCTAATCATCTTTCAGGTTTTTTACCATCAAATGTGTTTACCAATATTTCAACTTTAAAAACTCTAATACTTTCATCTAATAACTTCTCGAGTTCTCTTCCAAATCATATTTGTCATAGGTTTAAAACACTTGAAATTCTTCAGCTATATGGGAATCATCTAAATGGTGAAATACCAAAAAATGTATCACAATGTTCAAAGCTCAAGATACTCGGCTTGGATGGTAACCAATTTGAAGGAATAATACCCAAGGAAATTGGGAAGATGGAGATGCTTACACACCTATATCTGGACTCAAATAAATTGACAGGTAAATATATATATTTGGAAATTTTAACTGTAATTTTGATTTTAGTGAGTAGTTTAATAATAATAAAAAAATTATTATAGTGGACAATTTACATTATATTTTACACTCTTCACTATTTTAATTATTTGTATTTATATTCTCCTAATTCATTAATTTAACTATAATAATATTATTAAGAATAAATTTGTGCAATAATAATCTATGAAGATAAAATTAGTATTTGGTGTAGAATGAGTTCTAAATATGTAATAAATTAATGACTTCATAAAAATATAAATTCTATTTAAGGATGTTACAATCCATATGTAAAATTTAATTAGAAAGATATAATATATATATATATATATTCCTGAAAAAGAATATATATATTCCCTTTTCATGAAAGTTTACGTTTCGTTTCAAAATAAAAATTTCCGTTTTCAAGTTTACAACAAATTAAAATATTAAATTCATATTTTATTACCTATTCATTATTTGTATAATTTATTTTTTATTTATATAATTATTTAATATAAACATATATTAAAAATATCAAAAAAATAGACTTTATGTTATTATTAAGAGTAAATACTTTTGGCTTGGAAATATGATTATCAAAAACCCGTATTTTTTTATAATATATATATATATAACTTTTTAGTTATTGAATTATGGGTTATGAATTCTTAATCTTCTCATAAACATTTGTACTATTTTGATAGGTCTTCATTCTTCATATTCTTAAAAATATTTTTTTATTTAATAAAATTCATTCCTAAACTAAATTTATATTTTAACTGTTTTAAGCGTCTTAAATTTGAATTTCAACAGTAATGATTCTCTTATAAATTTTTTATTTTTTATTTTTTTTTAATTTATATGTTATGTTGGAATAATATTTTTTAATCATAGGTTTAGCAAACATTGCTGTTTACATAATTTTGCTAATATATATTTGTAATAATTAAGTATTATATTCAACTATACGAATTAATTTTTAAACATAGTTTTATTTATATATTTTTTGAATAAACCTACGTACATATAATTAGGTAATTTAAGCTTCCTTTTTATTAAATTAATATAAGAGTAAAAACTTCATTTTAAATGTTTGTAAGACTATAACAAAAGGAACTTCAATATATGCTTAAAAATAAATATAATTTATTGGTAATGTCTAAGGCATAGATTAAGTAATGGTAGTTTGGGAAAAGGAAAATAGTTGTTGTAATGATTTAAGTTATTATAATAAAAGAATTTTACACTCTTAATAAATTATAATATTACTTGTTTCTTTCAAGTTCAAAATTTTAAATTTGCATCATTTATATCTCTTTTAACTCTCCTATCAAATTTTGAAGCCCTTTCATAAAATTTTTATTTTATTAAAATATTTTTTTATCTGTTAATTTGTTTTTCATTTATAATTTTTATTAAAATTTGTGTATTCATCTTATTTCTTTTGTAATTCCATAACAATATATATTTAAATTAAATATTTTAGAAAGTACTTTGATTTTAAATATAATTTTTAAAGTTAATTATTAGAACACTAATGTAACCTTAATTTTTACATTTTTGTTTATATTTTATTTAACAGGTTCAATTCCAAAAGAGATCGGTAACTTAACTAATCTACGAGAATTATATTTGTATGACAATAATCTCAGAGGTATAAACAATATCAAGAATTACTATATTAATTACTATAATACAATTTTTCATTTAAAATTTGTATTTTTATCTTATTTTTTCCTTTTAATTTAAGATTTTATGTTATAATCTTTCTTACTTTCGTAACAATATATATATTTAACTAAAATATTTTTTTAAAAATAGTACGATTATAAATATAATTTTTAAAGTTAATTATTAGAACACTAATGTAACTTTAATTTTTGCATTTTTGTTTATATTCTATTTAACAGGTTCAATTCCAAAAGAGATCGGTAACTTAACTAATCTACAAGAATTATATTTGTCTGACAATAATCTCACAGGTATAAACAATATCAAGAATTACTATATTAATTACTATAATACAATTTTTCATTTAAAATTTGTGTTTTTATCTTATTTTTTCCTTTTAATTTAAGATTTTATGTTATAATCTTGCTTAATTTCGTAACAATATATATATATATATATATATAACTAAAATATTTTTTTAAAATAGTACGATTATAAATATAATTTTTAATGTTAATTATTTGAACACTAATATGACCTTAACTTTTGCATTTTTGTTTATATTCTATTTAACAGGTTCAATTCCAAAAGAGATCGGTAACTTAACTAATCTACAACGATTAAGTTTGTCTCGCAATAATCTCAGAGGTATAAAAAATATCAAGAATTACTATATTAATTACTATAATACAATTTTTCATTTAAAATTTATCTTATTTTTTCCTTTTAATTTAAGAATTTATGCTATAATCTTTCTTAATTTCGTAACAATATATATATTTAACAAAAATATTTTTAAAAATACTACGGTTATAAATATAATTTTTAAAGTTAATTATTTGAACACTAATGTGACCTTAACTTTTGTATTTTTGTTTATATTCTATTTAACAAGTTCAATTCCAAAAGAGATCGGTAACTTAACTAATCTACAAGAATTAAAATTGTTTGGCAATAATTCACAGGTATAAACAATATCAAAAATTACTATATTAATTACTATAATACAATTTTTCATTTAAAATTTGTGTTTTTATCTTACTTTTTCCTTTTAATTTAAGATTTTATGTTATAATCTTTCTTAATTTCGTAACAATATATATATATATATATATATATATATATATTATATCTATATATAACTAAATATTTTTTTAAAATAGTACGATTATAAATATAATTTTTAAAGTTAATTATTTGAACACTAATGTGACCTTAACTTTTGCATTTTTGTTTATATTCTATTTAACAGGTTCAATTCCAAAAGAGATCGGTAGCTTAACTAATCTACAATTGTTAGGTTTGTCTTTCAATAATCTCACAGGTATAAACAATATCAAGAATTACTATATTAATTACTATAATACAATTTTTCATTTAAAATTTGTGTTTTTATCTTATTTTTTCCTTTTAATTTAAGATTTTATGTTATAATCTTTCTTAATATCGTAACAATATATATATTTAACTAAAATATTTTTTAAAATAGTACGATTATAAATATAATTTTTAAAGTTAATTATTTGAACACTAATGTGACCTTAACATTTGCATTTTTTTTATATTCTATTTAACAGGTTCAATTCCAAAAGAGATCGGTAGCTTAACTCATATACAATTGTTAGGTTTGTTTTTCAATAATCTGAGAGGTATAAACAATATCAAGAATTATTATATTAATTACTATAATACAATTTTTCATTTAAAATTTGTGTTTTTATCTTATTTTTTCCTTTTAATTTAAGATTTTATGTTATAATCTTTCTTAATTTCGTAACAATATATATTTAACTAAAATATTTTTTAAAAATAGTACGATTATAAATATAATTTTTAAAGTTAATTATTTGAACACTAATGTGTCCTTAACTTTTGCATTTTTGTTTATATTCTATTTAACAGGTTCAATTCCAAAAGAGATCGGTAACTTAACTAATCTACGAGAATTAGGTTTGTCTTACAATAATCTCAGAGGTATAAACAATATCAAGAATTATTATATTAATTACTATAATACAATTTTTCATTTAAAATTTGTGTTTTTATCTTATTTTTTTCCTTTTAATTTAAGATTTTAGGTTATAACCTTTCTTAATTTCGTAACAATATATATATTTAACTAAAATATTTTTTAAAAATAGTACGATTATAAATATAATTTTTAAAGTTAATTATTTGAACACTAATGTGACCTTAACTTTTGCATTTTTGTTTATATTCTATTTAACAGGTTCAATTCCAAAAGAGATCCGTAGCTTAACTAATCTACAAGGATTATTTTTGGATAGCAATAATCTCACAGGTATAAACAATATCAAGAATTACTATATTAATTACTATAATACAATTTTTCATTTAAAATTTGTGTTTTTATCTTATTTTTTCCTTTTAATTTAAGATTTTATGTTATAATCTTTCTTAATTTCGTAACAATATATATATTTAACTAAAATATTTTTTTAAAATAGTACGATTATAAATATAATTTTTAAAGTTAATTATTTGAACACTAATGTGACCTTAACTTTTGTATTTTTGTTTATATTTTATTTAACAGGTTCAATTCCAAAAGAGATCGGTAACTTAACTAATCTACGAGAATTATATTTGTATGACAATAATCTCAGAGGTATAAAAAATATCAAGAATTACTATATTAATTACTATAATACAATTTTTCATTTAAAATTTGTGTTTTTATCTTATTTTTTCTTTTTAATTTAAGATTTTATGTTATAATCTTTCTTAATTTCGTAACAATATATATATATATATATATATATATATATATATATATAACTAAATATTTTTTTAAATAGTACGATTATAAATATAATTTTTAAAGTTAATTATTTGAACACTAATGTGACCTTAACTTTTGTATTTTTGTTTATATTTTATTTAACAGGTTCAATTCCAAAAGAGATCGGTAGCTTAACTCATCTACAATGGTTAGATTTGTCTAGCAATAATCTCAGAGGTATAAACAATATCAAGAATTACTATATTAATTACTATAATATAATTTTTCATTTAAAATTTGTGTTTTTATCTTATTTTTTCTTTTTAATTTAAGATTTTATGTTATAATCTTTCTTAATTTCGTAACAATATATATATATATATATAACTAAAATATTTTTTTTTAAAATAGTACGATTATAAATATAATTTTTAAAGTTAATTATTTGAACACTAATGTGACCTTAACTTTTGCATTTTTGTTTATATTCTATTTAACAGGTTCAATTCCAAAAGAGATCGGTAACTTAACTCATCTACGAGAATTAGATTTGTCTGACAATAATCTCAGAGGTATAAACAATATCAAGAATTACTATATTAATTACTATAATACAATTTTTCATTTAAAATTTGTGTTTTTATCTTTTTTTTTTCTTTTAATTTAAGAATTACTATATTAATTACTATAATATCACAAGAACTCATTCTATTTTTCAGGTCCTATTCCAAAGTCAATTGGCGATATAATATCTTTAGAAGAATTATATTTATCCTACAATAATCTCTCTGGTTTAATTCCCGATTCATTTACAAAACTTTCAAACTTGAGAAAATTGAATCTAACACACAATAAGCTATCTGGTCAATTTTTCAAGTTGTATCCTATGTAAGTTTGATAGGTTAGAAAAACATAAACTTTTGTATATTTCAATGATCTACGAAGATTTCTAATATATGAAATTATATATTTAATTAAGTTGTATCTCTTTCTTTTTTTTCCTTTAATTTATCTATAGAAGTATGATTTTGAGGGATTTATTTTATAATATTCATTAATTTCTTTTTAGTAAATTTATTTAATTAAGAACAAACTTTGGCCTTCAAAAAGCAGCCAAAAATTAAATATTATTATTTTGAAAAACCAAACTAATCAATTATTATCTATATTTTTATTCATTTCTTGCATGATTTTGAAGGCTTAGCTAAATTTGGAGATCTTCTTTCTTGATTTATTTTTTTATTTTATTTTTAAAAAAAATCTTTGTTTGTTATAAAAATGAAATTTGTGAATTTTGTCATCTTTATTTTTTATTATCTTTTCTCTTGAATGATTTTTAAACCCCTTTGTTCTCATTTTGAAATTTTCAACCATTATTGTATTTTGATTTGTACGATTCAGGGAAAAAAAATATTGATCTCATCAATAATTATTTTGATTTTGATCTTCAAAATAATTTAAACAAAAGTTTTAATCAATGGTATATTAGGAAGGAAGAAATATTACTTATATACAAAATATAAAGAAAGGAAATAAAGAAATTATGGATTTAATATTACATGAAATGAAATGCATGAAGATTCATATTTTGAGAGCAACAGTGTAAATAAGATTATTATTGTGTTGAGATGAATTTGTAGGAAGAATAGGAGAGAGTAAAAAGGCTCCAACTTTGATGGATTTGTTCAGCTTGATTTCTCACCGGCAGTTCCCATTGCTACAAGTAATGGATAGAAATGTTCAGGCCATGGGTGCGCAGTTTTTGCATTTGGTGCCTTCTTTTCATACTGCATCACGTCCTCGTACCTATATTTTAAATTATAAATAACCCTCTTTTAAGAAATACGTTTAAAGGGCCGAAAGAAAGCAATTTAAAAATTCTTTAATCTGACAACATTATATACCGAAAGGGTTTATCAATAATCGTAAGAAAAAAAAAGAAAAAGAAAACACATAAATGTATGGATGTATGTACCTTCCATGAAGAAGTGAATCTTTTAGCCAATAATCAAATTGCTTAGCTCAAAGAGCAACTAAATGAGTGTGACGAAGAGTGCTTAAGTTATGAGTGGTAGATCCAGATCCAATGATGAGAACACCTTCATTTTTAAGTGGTGCTAATGCTCTCCCCATATTATAATGGTAAGTTCCATCCCGGTTTGTCTGAACAAAGAGTTGGCAGACAGGGATATTAGCTTTTGGATACATTAGAAGTAATGGAACTCATGCTCCATGATCCAATCCACGTTTCTTATCTTCATGTACATTCAAACCACTGCTGTTCAGCACTTCCTTCACCCTTGATCCCAATTCTGAACCTCCAGGTGCACCATACTTTAGCTGAAATTCAGTCTCTCACAATATTTGCATTAGTGGAACAAAACTTCTTCTTAGGCATCTTTTTTAACACTCAAATATCATATTTACAATCAACTACTTTTTAGCACTAGTACCAGAAAAGATATCTTTACTTTATATTTCATGACATTTCATAATTAGATTTTAAAGGTTGGACACATATGTTAAGATATTAATCCAAGTCTCACATTTAAAGATAATAGTAAATTTGTCTAGTATATAAGAATAAGGTTTTTTGGGTAGCTACCACATAATAGCCAAATAATTCAGGGTTTCCAAGTTTTCCAACTAAAATTTCCCTAAAACTAAAAGTTTCTTCCTTGATTGGGGATAATTTCATGGGAAATCTTGGGACTGGAAATGATTTCCTTCCATGTATGAAAAAGATGAAAGAAATCTCCAATCAAATTCAGATTCAGATAATGGGAAGGAAGACAGAATATACAGGTACTCCACAATCTGGGAAAGCCGTAGAAATCATGGATCGTTTCATATTTGCCATGAATGATACTCAAAGCAGGTTCTGAAGTATTCCAATGAGCAGATACGATAAGAATAGCTTTGGGTCTCTGAGAAAACACAGTTTCCGTGAATTTCTTCAAGAACCAATGCGCAGGCAAAGATTCATCGATAGAAAGCATTGGAGATCCATGTGATATAAAAAAAGTCTTTTGCAATATCATCCATGTGATATATATATATATATATATATTATATATATATATATATATATAGTTAGTGTTAGATTTTGCAAGCAGTTTTTTTGTTTATGGGTGGATGATATCTTTGAAGTAATATAGATGTTTTTGCTCATCTTGTATTCTGCTAAACATTTTTTGAGGCTTTAATTGCCATTGTAGAAGTAGTTTAGTAGGAGAACCTTGAACATTAATTCATTCTTTGTTTGCTCTGTTGCAACACTAGAACATTCTGTTGTTCTTTAAACTCAATTTATACTTGGGAATTTCTGTAAATAAGGAAAAAGTAATCATCAGGAACATGAAACAAGTTTAAATTTAAGTTTGAGGAACCATAATGGAGGGCAAAAGACAAATGAGAAACCTCCATTAGAGATTAATGTAAAACACTATCATCCCTAATTACATTGAATTACAGGAGGAAGGACGAGTTGAAACTATCCAGATTATTTGCTTACCCACAGCATTCATTCCAGCTAATTTGGGCATGAACTTCTTGATGTGATCCTTAGCTTTCAGTGTCTCACAGTCAAAGGACACTGAAACTCTTTTTTTCTTATCCTTCTCTTCAAGCATACCCACTACATCACTTTCCCACCTAAGGAAAATAAAGGCAAAGATCAATTTTCTGTTACAGAGGCAGTTGTTGATGGTGAAAGTAATCAAAGATCATGTAGGGGTTACAGAGTGCGGAAGCGAAATAAACTCAACCAAAGATTAGGAGAAATTAATAAAGACAGTAAAATTGACACCAAGGTTTTTAGGTGGAAAAACCCTCTTTAAAATAGAGGTAAAAAACCACCGGCAAGAAAGCCAAATATTTCACTAATATTATTGTGAGTACAAAATATACAAAGGGAGAGATTTTAAGGAATTAGGATTCCTTGGCAATTGGCAGAGGAAGAGATGAAGGAAATTGATTATGAAGAAGGGAAAGGATATATGCTACGGCTTGTGTGTTCTTAAATGAATGTAAGGAGGGGTTTATATAGGCATAAGGGAAGTACACCAATGTTGAAGAGGAGAAGAAGACCGCCGCCTCCTTTGACACACACACACATACATATACATAATATATATATTATATATAATATATATATATATATACATATATAAGTCTTAGCCTTGCTTTTTGAATGTTGAATGTTGACATATGGATTTGAATGTTGAATGTTGACATATCCAAAAGGAGAGCACCTACAAATCTCCACCTTGATCTCCTTTTGACCGGAAATACTCTCTCGCCATGAAATCTTGTTAACAATGAATGATGCCTGCTAAGTCCAAACAATGATCGAACTTAGCGGCTCTGGAGGGAATTCTCGATGGACCCCAAAGATCTGAATGGATGTAATCCAAGGTACCTTTGGTCCTGTGAATGGCTTTTGAAAAACTAACCTTTCTCTGCTTACCAAAAATGCAATGCTCGCAGAAATTGCCCTTACCGGTACAATGGTTGTCAAGATAGCCTTTCCTTTTGAGAATTTGGATTCCCTTCTCACTCATGTGGCCTAACATCAAATGCCACAACTTCGTGTTGTCTTTGTTGGATGAGGCGACGACTGCAGAACCTGTAACAGTTGAACCCTGCAGCAAATACGAACTACCAGATCGAAATGCCTTTAGTAAAACAAGAGCTCCTTTGGATACTTTTAAAACTCCACCTTCAGCTGAGTATCTACACCCTTGAGATTCAAGAGTGCCTAGGGAAATGAGATTCCGTTTCAAATCGGGGACATGTCTGACACCGGTCAAAGTTCTAACGACTCCATCACGTGTCTTGATTTTGATTGAGCCTTTGCCGACAACTTTGCATTGAGCATCGTTGCCCATTAAAACAAGACCACCATTAAGAGATTCATAAGTGGTAAACCAGTCTCTATTAGGAGACATATGAAATGTACAACCAGAGTCAAGAACCCACTCATTTTGTGACCTTTGTTCCGTACCAGAAGCAATAAAACATTCCCCATCAGATTCGGTTTCTACAAAACTAGCTTCGGCAGATTTTTCGGGTTGTTTACCCTTATCTTCTCTGTTTTGCTTATTTTTCAATTTATAGCACTCAGAGATTTCATGATTCTTTTTCTTGCAATAACGGCAATACTTAGAGTTTTTACCTCTAGATTTGGATCTGGGTCGGTTTTTACCGCTAGCACCTACTTCGTGGTTTCTCCCTCTAACTACTAGTCCCTCACCCAAATTTTCAGAATGAATTTGGGTATCAAATTTTTTTTTGGACAGTAGGTTAGACTTTACATCATCAAAGCTCAAGGTAACATTATTACCATATAGCATAATTTCTTTGAAATGTTTATATGAGGGTGGCAAAGAAACAATAAGTAGTACGGCTTTATCCTCATCATCAACTTTGACATCTAAATTTTCCAAATCAATTATGATGGAATTAAATTCACCAAGATGAGATTGGATGGGAGTACCTTCAGACATACGGAGTGTGAAAAGTCGCTCCTTTAACCGAAGTTTATTCGCAAGACTTTTGGTCATGTATAGAGACTCCAATTTACTCCATATACCGGCTGCAGTTTTCTCATTGATGACTTCCCACATAATTAAATTGTGGATAACGCCTTATCGCCCATCTCTTCCCACTGCTCCTCCGTTGTAGTGGCTGGTTTCGCTGATTTTCTAGAGAGAACCTTCTTTAGGCCATTCTGTGTAAGAACAGCCAGCATCTGGACTCGCCAGATAGCAAAACTAATTTTACCATCAAATTTTTCGATATCGAATTTCGTCGACATTTTTAATAGAAAATCCCGGTTGAATTATTATGGCTCTGATACCAATTTGTAGGGGTACAGAGTGCGGAAACGTAATAGATTCAACCAAAGATTAGGAGAAATTAATAAAGACAGTAAAATTGACACCAAGGTTTCTAGGTGGAAAAACCCTCTTTAAAATAGAGGTAAAAAACCACCGACAAGAAAGCCAAATATTTCACTAATATTGTTGAGAGTACAAAATATACAAAGGGAGAGATTTTAAGGAATTAGGATTCCTTGGCAATTGGCAGAGGAAGAGATGAAGGAAATTGATTATGAAGAAGGGAAAGGATATATGCTACGGCTTGTGTGTTCTTAAATGAATGTAAGGAGGGGTTTATATAGGCATAAGGGAAGTACACCAATGTTGAAGAGGAAAAGAAGACCGCCGCCTCCTTTGACACACACACATACATATATATATATATATATAAGTCTTAGCCTTCCTTTTTTAATGTTGAATGTTGACATATGGATTTGAATGTTGAATGTTGACATATCCAAAAGGAGAGCACCTACAGATCAAGAACATGAATGTCCAGTATATATGCCATGGCCTCAAAACATATTTTCACCATTTGAACAACTATTATACAAGATAACATTCTGGGAAAAAATATATATATATATATATATATATTGGCAAAAAATACTTGATGTGTACACTTCCAAAGGTAAAAGATAACTAATAACAAATAGTCAATTTTCCTAAACAGCAAATTAGTCCAAGATTACTTACCCATGAGCATGATCAACATTCTGCATTCTGGCAGCATCGTGCCCTCGGCACTCAACAACCACATCCTTTTCTCTTTTTTTCTGTCAAATTTTCAAGTCATTATGGAAAAGAGTTGAAAAAATCTTGACTTTGTAGCCATTTCAATGATAAAAATTGAAAGAGGATAGACCAAACACAAACCCATATGTAATTTCATCATATAAAGGAAAGAGTAGCCAGCAACTCTCACATTGTAGTCTATTATTGTGAGCTTGATCAGGCGATAGTCCTCTCCCCTACTGCACTCCCTTTCACAAGCTATCTCTGGTATTTTTTATTTTAGTTTTATGAAACAGAGGAGAAGAGAATAAATTAATATCACAAGTCTGATTTTTTTTTCTTTTTTTTTTTAAAAAAAAGAAGTTTAATTTTCCCTAAAATTAACCCAAAATGATTCCATGGAAAAAGGGAAGAAAATAAAAACAGTAACATATATGTAGCTTACACATATATGTTAAATTTCCTTTTCCTGGAACAATTCTCTTTCCCAATATATATATATATATATATATATATATATACAGAGGAGAAGAGAATAAATTAATATCACAAGTCTGATTTTTTTTTCTTTTTTTTTTAAAAAAAAAGAAGTTTAATTTTCCCTAAAATTAACCCAAAATGATTCCATGGAAAAAGGGAAGAAAATAAAAACAGTAACATATATGTAGCTTACACATATATGTTAAATTTCCTTTTCTTGGAACAATTCTCTTTCCCAGTATATATATATATATATATATATATATATATATGCACTATGTTTCACCAATTCCTTCATGTTGACTTCATCTCCATTCAAAATAAATCCAATATAAAAAGGGTTCTTGTTTTTTTTTTTTTTTTCCTTACAGTTGAAATTTCCTTTTCTCAACTGGAATTGGAGATCCGGTGACTGACTTTTGCATTCTTGGACGACAATCATGAATTGATCATTTTTTTTTTATCCTAAATTTTCGGTTCGGACAAGACATTGAAACTTTTAACGTGGGTGGTTTGTTGAGAACTATTTTATTTATTATTTTTTTTTGTCAAGTTGACCGAGACGGTTTCCGTGAAGTTGCCAAAAAGCCAGACTTTCCGTTCCCACTTTCTTTTTCTTTTCTGAATAGTCAAAATCTGTGTTATTATTTATGTCATTAACGCGGTAACCAAATTGTGTCTTGACTTCCACTCATTCTAGAAATTGATTGATCTTGTTTTATTACAATGCAAAAAAAAAAAAAAAAAAAAAAAAAAAAAAATTATTCTTATTCTCCATTTCTTGTTTCCTAGTCAATTCTATTTATATTCTTTTCTAACTTTTATATAAAAAGATACCACAAATTTATTATAAATATCTAAATTTATTTTTAAATATCTAAATTTAAGTGGGTTGCCACGTTCGTATCATGAGCCAACTTAATTTTTTCTTTGCAAGTTTCTGCCTTTAGACGGGCGGCGATCCATTTTTTCTCTAGTAGGTCCTAGTCTAGGTATCGCTATCGCTTATTGCTATCCTCGTCATATGTGGAGATCCTGTATGATGGGAGTGCGAGCTCGGCTGGTGATACAGCCTCAGATTCGAATACTAAGGCATATGTGTTTCTCCTGTGGGGCCCCTAGCCGAGGTTCTGACTGCCCAGAGTGTGGCCGGGAGTTCATCGACCCATTTATTAGATCGCCCCTCTATGTTCTTTTTCAGTGCTATGAGGGCCAACTTATTTGCTGCTTCTGCCTGTCCGTTTCCCTGTGGATGTACAACAGATGACTTCCAATGTTTTATTCCTAGGTGTGAGCATTCTACCGTGAATTTGGTAGCAAATTGTGTGCCATGATCCGTTACGATAGCTCGCGGTATCCCAAATCTATATAGTACAAAATCATGGAGGAAATTTTGCATATTTTCCTCCGTGAGAGCAGCCAGTAGTTTTGCTTCTATCCATTTAGAGAAGTAGTCTACCGCTACGATCAGATATTCGCTTCCTCCCATGGACTTGGGGAACATGCTCATGAGGTCAATTCCCCACATGTCAAAGGGCCATGCGGCCAGTACAGGTGTCTGTGGGACAGAGGGTAGTCGGGGTATACTACCAAATTTTTGGCATACCTCACAATGCCTCACAAGACTCTTAGGGAGCTTATGCCTGTGTTCATGGCCCACTGCATTCCGATGATGAGGGCTTCGTACTCAACCTGATTGTTTGATCGGGGGTAGTCAAGCTTCACACTTCGGATTTTTTCATGCTGTTCGGAGGGGAAAGTTATTGTGATTCCTACACCTACCCCTTTTGCGTTAACCACTCCATCTACCATCATTGTCCAAGCTTCTCCCTCTGTGGATGCGGAGTTTCTTCCCCCAATGGTAGTAGTCTCTGAGAAGGAGAATTCTATCAGGAAGTCTGATAAAGCTTGGGCTTTGATCGCTGTCCGTGGTACAAACTTGAGATTCAGCCCACAGAGTTTGATGGACTATCTTAGCATTCTTTTGAACTGATCTAGTTTGTGGAAGATCTGTTTTAATAGATAGTTGGTGTAGATGGTGATGGAATGCAATTCGAAGTATGCTTGAAGCTTTTGTATGCTTATGACTAATGCGTACACCAGCTTTTCAATATAGAAGTATCGCACTTCAACGTCTCTGAGCACACGGATGACAAAGTAGACTGGCAGTTGTTTGTCCTCTGATTCTCTTATTAGGACTGACGCTACTGCATGTTGCGAGACCGACAGGTACATGTACAGTGCTTCTCCTTGTGTTGGTGCACTCAACAAGGGTAGATCTGCCAGGTAGGTCTTTAAGTCCTTCCAGGCTTTCGTGCACTCTTCGCTCCACTAAAAGGTTTTCCCAGATAGCTTTAGCGCTTTGAAAAACGGCATGCATTTTTTGGCTGACTTGGACATATATATTACCTCTTTTACAAGTGAAGATTCTGGATTTTTTAAAATGCACCCCTCCCAATGTTTAATGTTGCCTGATAATTAATAAGATCATGATTTCCTTCAGTTTCATGGCTAAGGATCGATTCGAAACTGAAAAGTGTTCTGTTTTTCTTACCTTGTTCAGCAGTGCCAGAAGTTTTTCCGGGGTAGAGTTACTAGGAACTCCATGCTGAAGAAAGCCCTGTTTCCAGAATTCAAGACCATTAATAAAAGAAAAATAACAGTACTGTACTGTTATGGAATGAAATGCTACTGTTCTTTATCTCTGAGTTTTTTACATGCATGATGCAGGCATTGTACATGTTGATCCAAAATGCTAATTTCTGCTGATGACTTAAATGTCTCAAATCCACTTTCTGCAGAGCATTGAGTAAGATCCTGCAAACATTTTCAAATCCAATTCCATTGTCAAAAAGAAGATTTTCAACAGCAAACAAAAAACAAGGAGGGGCAACAGCAGCAGCAGGAAAGCATTACTTCAACTTTTGAAACAGTGGAACAAGTGAGTTCGTAGCAACCGATGTATCAAGACGAAAATTATCAACAGACCCTGAACCAGACCCAGACCCAAACCCAGACCCTGTACCAGTAGAGTATGTACCGCTGGTGGAAGGAGCGGAGGAAGAAATCTTCAACGGAGAAGGTCGGGTCCGCGGTGATTGTTCTTGCTTCTGTTTGGCGGTGGCTCTGGAAGAACGCCGGGGGGTTGTGATTCGGCCTGGAGACGGTGGTGCTGGAACAGGTTCTGCAGCGTCAATGGCCATTTTGGATCTACACATATGAAGAAAAAAAGAGGTACGTACTGTCTAAATAAGGAAATAAATAGAGGAATGGAGATGGAGATCGTGGGATTAAAGAATCCAGAATTCGTTGAAGACATTAATGGTGGGAGAGAGAGATTAAAGAATTTGATTTAAAAAAAAAAAAAAAAGCCTAAAAGGTACTGCGTGATTTTTTCTTTAGAAAAAAAAAATGTTGTTCCACGCTGTAAAACTCAGTCAATGGATTTTGGATAAAATGATAGAATCTGGTAGAATGATGAACTGTTAAAAAGGCAATGGGGCCACTTGGGGGATTGTTGGAAAAGGTAAGAAAAAGTTTTAGTGGGTTTTAGGTATTAGGTGATGAAATATTTTGGGTGTTGCCTTGCGGATACATGCATGTGTTTATTGACCAAAAAAACGCTGTCGTACTAGCTTCCATCATTTAGTATTATATTTATTTATTTTAACTAATACATATTTTTTAAATTTGTATTATTTCATTTTTGTTTTAAATTTATGGTTTTTTTTAAAAAAAATTAAATTACACTTTTTTCCTCAAAATTAAAGTAGAAAGAGTTTTTCTTTCTTTTTCTTTTTTTTTTTTTTAAATTGAGATTTGAGTATATATATATATATATATATATACAAAAGTGATTTTGAGGTACTCAGCTTTTCTTTTCTTACCAATTTAGGTAGCTTGGTATCTCATTTTTATTTGGATGAGATTAATCTGACTTATGCGGAAAGTTCATAAAATTAACTATTATTTTTTGAAAATTAAGATTTAAGAATTTGAATTATTAATTATCCGTTTTAGAAAAAAATTTAAAAAATTCGTTTATTAAATTCTTCTAAACTATATAGTTTGGTATTCGATATTTTATATAGTAAGAAAAAGGAAAATGAGGGGGACAAAAGGTGACAGCTTTAGAGTCAAGAAGAGAAACTCTATGAAGAAGAGAACAAAATAAGTGTATAATTTAATGGGGTTATGGATTTTATTTTAGCGGTGGTGATAATGACTGGAGTGATTAAAATTCAGTTACCTCTCAGCCACCAAAATAACTGACTAAAAACCTTGGTAAGTTTCATTCACATGGGAGAATTAAACTGTTGATTTTTACATTGTCCACTTTTGCTGCTTTCTAAAAACCGTATATTATCTGTGTATAATGTTATAATTTGAATTAGTTGATTAAAAAGTCTATAGTAGCAAAGCTTGAATTGTGACACAAAATATGAATTTGATTTAGGTTTTAGGACTTGTGAGGAGGCAACGGCGGCACAATTATTGTTCCCGGGTCTGCAATATGGCCAGCTAAATAAGGTTTGGCATGTCCAATATTATATAAACATTTAAAACACTGTTGTAGTTATGTCCAAAGAATCTAAGGTCGTGTTTGGGCAGAAATTCTTTCACTAATATGTCACGATAGATTTTAATACTAAACTCAAAATTGACATAAAATATAATATTTATGCATAATTGATTAATTAATTTTATTTTCTTAATTATATATAGGTGTTAATTTAGCTAGCGCCATTTTGTAACACTTACATGTCTCCTCGTCCTCCTATTGGTCTTCATCTTCAGCAGTTTTTGAAAATCTTCGATAATCTTCAAAATCCATTTCGGTTGCCCTGTAAATAACATCAGACTTCCCAAGAATAATCCAACGGTCATCCCGAAACCATATCCCATAGCCACTGATTTCCATGTAAAACCAATTTGTAGATCTAGGTAATCAGTCGCCTTATGTTTTGAACTCGTGGTGTGTTGCGGCGGTGAGTTTCTCCCAACACAATCCGGCAGTGGATATCCGCACAAGTCTTTGTTTCCGAGGTAAGAATCTGAAGTAAATGTTTGCAGTTGAGACCCCGAAGGAATGGGACCGGAAAGTTGATTTTCCGATACATTGAATTTTTCTAGAAAGGTAAGACTCTGTAGTTCCCTTGGGATCTGTCCGCTGAATTGGTTTGAAGAAAGGTCCAGCGATTCAAGTTCCTTTAATTCTCCAAATGTCGCCGGAATCGAACCGTTGAAACTGTTGTGGGACAGAATCAATTGCTTCAGTGCGTGAAGATTTCCTATCGATTCCGGAACCTCGCCTTCGAATTTATTTGCTGATAAATCAATGGTTGTATAAATTGAGAACACTCTTTTCATCTCAAGAAGATTTCCTTTCATTTCCAGAGTAATGGAGTCGAGATAATAAGATGATCCATTGCTTCCGCCCATGTACTTTGGTTCACTGTTATTAACAGTTACCATAGCCGGAAGACTATTGTTCAAAAATCCAAACGGAATAGTACCTGTGAAATCGTTGTGAGATGCATCCAAAATCCTGAGCTTCGGAAACAGAGTATTTGAATTTGAACTCGAATTAGGGCTTATTGTTCCATAAAATCGATTCGATCTCAAAATCAGGACGTGCAATTGAGGAAGATTCGCTAGCCACGTCGGGAAATTATCGGTTATCCTGTTGTTTCCGACGTCGAGAACTTCTAGATTTGTGCAATTTAGGAGCGATAGCGGCAACGGACCGTCCAGATTGTTCCCGTTAAGGCCAATATTCTTCAACTTGACATCCTTCGAGAAGTGTGTGGGAATGGTGCCGTTGAAGTAATTGTTTCGTAAGCCTAGGGTTAAAAGCGAATCGCTGAAACTTCCCAAGCACGAAGGAAGATTTCCGCTGAAATTGTTGTTTGCCAGAACAAGTATTTCTAACTTGTTCGAATCGCATATGGAATAAGGTAATGGTCCATCTAATAGATTTGAACTCAGATCAAGAACAACTAGATTCTGCCATGAAAGAGCTATTTTTGGAAGTTCAAATATCAAACAGACTGTGCAGAGAAGGATTGTTATCAAACACTTCTGCTTCATTATCACTTCTTGCTGGTCCAAGAAGTTGCAGTATGCATTTATGGATTCAGTTTAAGAGAAAAAAAAAAAAAAAAAAAAAAAAAGCTCCTTTTCCATGGCATTCCTAATCTTTTGTATTGACTTCAAGTCAAGTAAACACAAGTGTACTTTTCATTGGCAGATGCGAATTTTCTTTTGAACCGTAGAACACTTTTTAAAATCATTTTCAGTTTCCTTTTCAAGGACTTTTATTTATTAAGGGGTATATATTCTACAAGGCATCTTACAAATGCGTCTAAACTTTTACCTTATTTATGTTTAGATTGGTAATAAAAAAAAATTAATTGGTGAGTTTGATCCCAAACAAATTTATATTTGACAAGCTCAATCAAACTTAGTCCCAAAATATATTTTTTAACTTTTAAGGTCCCAAACATTTTTTTAAGTGAACAATAAAATCCTTTTTGACGGATTCTGTCAAAAATCCTAAAAATTTAACGATTTTTACATTTAATTAGTTAAAAATAAGGGTAAAAAAGTCATTACATGTAAAAAGAAAAAAAAAATTTAAATAAAGAGATAAAAATATTTTTATATTTTAAATTTTAAAAATAAAATATCTATCAAATAGTGAGAATATCAAAATTCTTTGGTCAATTTTCTTTTTCTTCGGCTACAAACAAGATTTTTATTATTTTTTACATGTCTGAAGAAAAAAAAAAGACAGAAAATCTTTGTAAAAAGAAAAATTTTCCACTGAAATATTTTTGTTGGGAGAAAAACTTTAATTATTAATAAAAAGAAATGTTCATTCTCTTTATATATATATTAAAAAGGTTAGAAAACGATAAAAATCGGATTTGTATTCGAAGAAGATGAAGATTGACGAAAAATTTGATAAATTTTTTATTTTTTAAATTTTAAATTTTCTTTTGAACCATAGAACACTTCTTAAAATCATTTTCAGTTTCCTTTTCAAGGACTTTTATTCATTAAGTTCTACTTCTTAAAATCATTTTCAGTTTCCTTTTCAAGGACTTTTATTCATTAAGTTCTACTTCTTAAAATTATTTTCAGTTTCCTTTTCAAGGACTTTTATTTATTAAGGGGTATACATTCAACAACGCATCTTACAAATGCGTCTAAACTTTTACCTTATTTATGTTTAGATTGGTAAGAAAACAGAATAATTAGTGAGTTTGATGCCAAACAAATTTATGTTTGACAAGCTTAGTGCCAAAATATATTTTTTAACTTTTAAGGTCCCAAACTTTTTTTAAAGTGAACAATAAAGTCCTTTTTACGGATTTTCTGTCAAAAACCCTAAAAATTTAACCATTTTTACATTTAGTTAATTAAAAATAAAGGGAAAAAAGTCATTACATGTAAAAAAGAAAAAAAAAATTTAAATAAAGAGATAAAAATATTTTTATATTTTAAATTTTAAATTTTAAAAATAAAATATCTATCAGAATAGAATAGTGAGAATATCAAAATTCCTTAGTCAATTTTCTTCTTCTCCGGCTACAAACAAGATTTTTATTATTTTTTGACATCTCTAAAGAAAAAGAAAGACAGAGAATCTTTGTAAAAAGAAAAATTTTCTACTGAAATATTTTTATTGGGAGAAAAACTTTTATTATTAATAAAAAGAAATGTTTATTTTATATTATATATATATATATTATATATATATATATATATATATATTAAAAAGGTTAGAAAACGATAAAAATTGAATTTGTATTCGAAGAAGATGAAGATTGACGAAGAATTTTCTACAAGGGTTACGTTTGTATAGCAATAATCTCGGAGGTATAAACAATATCAAAAATTACTATATTAATTACTATAATACAATTTTTCATTTAAAATTTGTGTTGTTTATATTTTTTCCTTTTAATTTAAGAATTTATGCTATAATCTTTCTTAATTTCGTAACAATTATATATAACTAAAATATTTTTTTAAAATACTACGGTTATAAATATAATTTTTAAAGTTAATTATTTGAACACTAATGTGACCTTAACTTTACATTTGTTTTATTATATCTATTAACAGGTTCAATTCCAAAAGAGATCGGTAGCTTAACTAATCTACAAATACTATTTTTGTCTGACAATAATATCAGAGGTATAAAAAATATCAAGAATTACTATATTAATTACTATAATACAATTTTTCATTTAAAATTTGTGTTTTTATCTTATTTTTTCCTTTTAATTTAAGATTTTATGTTGTAATCTTTCTTAATTTCATAACAATATATATATATATATATATATATAACTAAAATATTTTTTTAAAATACTATGATTATAAATATAATTTTTAAAGTTAATTATTTCAACACTAATGTACCCTTACTTAATAATCATCCCCACAAAATATATTATATATTTATAACTATTTTAATAAGGTTTTAAAAGTATACAAATTAAAAAATTATTAAAATATTTTTAATTATTTTAAATATTAGAAAATATTTATTAACTATAAAATATATAGTTAATTATATAAAGTTTGCAAAAATAGAAATTTATACATAATATATATATTCAGACATTGTACAATGATTTGATCCCCTGTATGTCATCTGCATTCAAACCTTTGGTGCATCCCGATTCTAAACTCGGCCACATTATTGGCACCTGCAACTAAGCTATTTCCGAGTCCAAGAAGATGACCAATTTCATGCAACGCTACTGTTTCAACATCTATATAACCAGCCAAATGACCAATCGACCAAGCTTCATCCGCATCGAAATGAAACCTTTCATCAGTCGGAGCAAAAGTGTGCGCCAAAATTTCATCTTTTTCATCGAACGAATGCCTGTCGTTGTGATTTTTTCTAAAGAAACCGATCTTCATATCAACATTTCCAAGATTCTCAACCATTGAAAAAGTAAAGTGTGTGGCGGATGCCCATTGATTGAAAGCTCTCGTCACGACACTCCTCACTCGAGGAACAGTACTACTATAAAAAGCATAGGTAAGATGAGTCTATAGAAAGCTTTTTATGGAACTTTCAATTGCCTCAATTAATAATTAAATTTTCGCTCAAAATTTAAAATAGAGTTGATTAGGATTTGAACTCTCTTCGTCCTATTTTAATATTAATTGAGAATTAAATAAAAAATAATAATAATAATAACGTTGACTATAATTTCATAATCATTGAATAATTAAATACAAAAGTGAAATAATATATATATACCCTTATGAGCTCAATCCAAACCCTATTCTTATATGAGTCCATCAACAATGTAAAAAGACTTAAAAAAAACCTATTCCACCCTTATGATAAATAATGAATAACAATACTAATATATATTCTAATAGTTCAAATATATATATCAGTATTTCACATAAATTTTCCTTTCTTTCCTTTTCTTTTGGTAAATTGGTATAAATAGTCCTCAGAGATTTGGTGGCATTGATCCTCAAAGTTTTTTTTTTGTAGAACTGGTCCCCAAACTATAAAATATTATGATATTTGAACTTCCGTTACAATGTCTGTTAAATCATCCGTTAAATTCTTTTTAAAAATAATCAAGAATATTTATGTTATAAACTAGAAGTTTTTACTAACTTACATGTGATTTGGAGTATTTTTTTTTTTAAAAAAATCTTAAATAAATTTAACAAGTTTAACTCAAATAAATAAATAAATAAAATATATAAATAAATAAATAAATAAATAAATATATATATATATATATATAATATATATATAATTTTTATATAAAAACCTTACATGTGTTTTTGAAAAATTAGAATTTGTCTACTGCATGTCAAGTCTTGAATAATTATATTAAAGGAGAATGCAAAGACTAATATAAAAAAAATGACTTTTCAACAAGAATTCTTCTTTTCTTTCTTTTCTGTTTTTAATTCGGAACTTTCCTTTTTCTCTTTCAAAACAAAATAAATAAGGAAAAATATACAGAGGAATTGGAAGAAAATATATATATATATTAGAAAATAGAATTAATTATGATATTTAGTAAATTGGACAATAGGACCGCATGCTTGAGTTAGTACATATTTAATTATTCACACTTGCAAAAAGATTGAGACCTAATTTCTAAAAATATATATATATATATATATATATATATATATTTAAATATGTCACGAGGTAAATATGGGTCCAACAATACAGACAATCACCTATTTTGGTATTGTTCTCAATATACAAATTAAAAATGATACCTCATTCACGGCCTAGGGTCCTTGTTGGGCCCAAGATCAAGTTTAGCAGTCTCCACTATCTGGACTGGTTACCAACTCTAATATTATTATCGTGATTCGGATTCTTGTTAGGCTCAAGATCAAGTTTAGCAGTTTCTATAATCTGGACTGGTTACCACCTCTAATACTATTATCGTGATCCGAATTTTTGCTGGGCTCAAGATCAAGTTTAGCAGTTTCCATAGTCTGGATTGATTACCAGCTCTAATACTATTATCGTGATCCGAATTTTTGCTGGGCTCAAGATCAAGTTTAGCAGTTTCCATAGTCTGTATTGGTTACCAGCTCTAATACTATTATCGTGATCCGAATTTTTGATGGGCTCAAGATCAAGTTTAGCAGTTTCCATAGTCTGGATTGGTTACCAGCTCTAATACTATTATCGTGATCCGAATTTTTGCTGGGCTCAAGATCAAGTTTAGCAGTTTCCATAGTCTGGATTGGTTACCAGCTCTAATACTATTATCGTGATCCGAATTTTTGCTGGGCTCAAGATCAAGTTTAGCAGTTTCCATAGTCTGTATTGGTTACCAGCTCTAATACTATTATCGTGATCCGAATTTTTGATGGGCTCAAGATCAAGTTTAGCAGTTTCCATAGTCTGGATTGGTTACCAGCTCTAATACTATTATCGTGATCCGAATTTTTGATGGGCTCAAGATCAAGTTTAGCAGTTTCCATAGTCTAGATTGGTTACTAGCTCTAATACTATTATCGTGATCCGAATTTTTGCTGGGCTCAAGATCAAGTTTAGCAGTTTTCATAGTCTGGATTGGTTACCAGCTCTAATACTATTATCGTGATCCGAATTTTTGCTGGGCTCAAGATCAAGTTTAGCAGTTTCCATAGTCTGGATTGGTTACCAGCTCTAATACTATTATCGTGATCCGAATTTTTGTTGGGCTCAAGATCAAGTTTAGCAGTTTCCATAGTCTGGATTGGTTACCACCTCTAATAATATTATCGTGATCCGGATTCGCATGTCTGTGTCGCAATTATGGATATGTCAAGACCTTTAATATTTTTCTTACTATATTAAAAAAAGATATCGGGCCCAAGATCAAGTGTAGCCGTTCCCATAGTCTGAACTGGTTACCAGTTCTAATACTATTATCGTGATCGAGATTCTTGCTGGGCCCAAGATCAAGTTTAGTAGTTTCCATAGTCTAGATTGGTTACCAGCTCTAATACTATTATCGTGATCCGGATTCGCTTGTCTGTGTCGCAACTATGGATCCGTCAAGGCCCTTAATATTTTTTTACTATATTAAAAGAAGAGAGTGAGCCCAAGATTAAGTGTAGCAGTTCCCATAGTCTGGACTGGTTACTTGCTCTAATACTAATTGTTAGGATCCGAACCTACATATCAGTGTCGTAATTATGAATTTAACAAAGCCCACAATTGACGAATTAATATTTTTTTCTCTATACTAAAAATAATAGCTCGAGTTGATTATAAGTTTGTAAGCTCATTTTTATATATCGTTACACATTCACTTTTCTTATTGATGTGCAATAAAATATCACAAAATATCGTAAAGATTTTCTTTTTATATATATCATGTTTTGAATTCATGACATATAATATATATATATATATATATATATGTATATATGTATATATATTGGAAATTAATAGAATATGGTTTAGTTGAGGGGGACGACTTGGACTTTGTGGTTGAGTCGTTTTGTTTATGCATTTTGTTAGGCTTCATGTTTCCAACTATTTTTCCCAAAATGAATTTTTTTTTCTTGACTATTCTTTTTTTTTCCTTCTTGAAAAACGAGCAAAGTTAGCATTTTTATTGAAGAAAAATAGTTTTCTTATATATATCGAGATAAAAATTTGTTTTCTTAAAATCACTTGCTCAAATTAAGACTTTTGTTTGTTTATAGGCTTAGCTCTTTATAGAAGATATTCTGACCTTAAGTTAAGGGATCTTATTTGCTAGAAAACATTAAAAAATAAAAAAATAAATAAAAACATAAAGACATAATTGGGCTTAAACTCTTAGCTTGCAAAAGTAATTACAATAAAGAATAGAACATTGATAAATTTCAATGCTAGAGATGCAATACTATCACAATATTTTTTTTCTTCTTGAACACCGACAAATATCCGCCGAAAACCGAAAATGATAAAAGTGTTTTTTTCCCGGGTTAGAGATAAATTTGATAAAAGTGTTTTTTTCCCGGGTTAGAGATAAATTTGTTCATCTTGCTTTTATCCAAAGATCATGATTTGCTCATCTGGGTACCAATTTGATCAAATCAAGAGTCAAGGCACACAAACTACAAACATCTTACTCTGAAAGTCAAGTCAAGCTTAGCTGCCATTCAAGAATTACAGCTTAGCTGCCATTCAAGAATTACAGCTTAGCTGCCATTCAAGAATTACAGCTTGGCTGTGATATGTTGAATTACAGCTTAGCTGTGATATGTTGAAATGAAGTAATGTTTTCATACTTGTAAGAGTGATATATATATATCTGCCTGTACTTACATTTGATACAGATGAAAGAAATAAAATTCCTACACTTACATTTGATTTCATCATGGTATCAGAGCTTAACTCTGTGGGCTATACATGGGTTGAGTTCTTGATTTCTTGGGTTTAAAATACTTGCCCACTTTTCTGACCAAGTTTTTCCATTTGGGTCCGGCTACAACCTCCGACAATTCCTTCAATTTCAATTTCTTCAGTCTTTTCACAACCCAAGAATCATTGTTCTGCAGCAAATCGTTGCTTTCTTGATTGTTCCGTCCAAATCCTTTATTTGGAACAGCAGACCCTAAAGCAACCGCAATCACTGCCGGAAACCGCCTCTTCAAGTTCAAAGTCGTCGTCGTCTTCTTCCCTTACACATATCCAACACGGATACACACACGATACCGGGGGAGAAATATATATATATATATTGTTGGCCTTCTCCAATAGAGCAAGAACCATTCTTTGATTTTTAATATATATATATATATACACGCAGATAAAGTAATAATAAGTGTTGGGTTAGGCTAGAGATCAGATTCAGATTTATGGCAAGAGGTCAGCAGGAGAAACATGGACTTCCATCATCAATTTTGCTACTGCTGCCGTTGCTTGTTGTTGCCGCAGTTCTTCTCCATAGGCGGCGGCCTTCTTCTTAAATTCAGAAATTTGAACCTCCATTGATTTAATTTTTTTTCTCCATTTTTTTTCTCCATTTGGCTTCTCTTTCCTGCGCCTCCGTGCTCTCGCCGCCGATCTTGATTTACCTTCAGAACTGTTAGGCTTCTGATTATCTTGGGTTTTCTTATTCATGGCAGAAGATATGGGTTCTGAAACTATAGTTACCTCCGCAACCATGGAGGAACCTCTCACTCAGCTTTTATATCCTCAGAACCAGTTGGTCGCAGTTAAGCTCACTGAAACAAATTTTTTGATTTGGAAAATACAAGTCTTCACTGCTATCAAGGGCTATGGTTTGGAGAAGTTTATAGATCCAGTATCCTCTGTGCCAGATCAGTTTATCCTCAATGAATCACAAAACCAAGTACTTAATCCCGCTTATACATTATGGGTTAGACAAGATCAAATTTTGGCGTCATGGATTTTATCATCCTTGTCTTAATCCATTCTTCCCTTAATGATTGGTTTGAACTCTTCCTGTGAGATCTGGTCTGTTTTAGAAAAGAACTTTGCTAGTCAGTCTAAGGCAAAAATGTTGCAATATAAACTTCAATTACAAACCACTAAGAAAGGGAACCTTAGTATAAGAGAATATTTGGCAAAAATCAAAATGTGTTGTGATCTCTTAGCTACTACTGGGAATATTGTTTCTGAAGAAGATCAGATTATGCATGTGTTGTCTGGATTAGGTCCAGAGTATGATCCTGTGGTTGTGACAGTTACTGCTGGAAATAGTTCCTTTGGAATCAATGATGTGCATGCTTTGTTACTTACCTTTGAAACAAGACTGGAGAGTGCTATGAATTTGAACAATGCAGGGATGATAAATTCAGATGGTTCTCAACCCACAGCAAATTATGTTACTCAAGAAAATAACCAGAGAAGAGGCTTTAATGCCAGAGGCAGAGGTTCTTATAGTTACAGAGGCAGGAGGAGGCAGAAATAGTTATAGAGGCAGAGGGGGAAGAACTCAAGGTGCAAGAGTGACATGTCAAGTGTGTCACACTCCAGGCCACACAGCAGATAGGTGTTGGTACACGTTTGATCATTCTTATGGCAGTAATCCCAATAATAACAGCAATGTGACTGGAAATGGATCAAACAAAAACCCCACTCTGAACATGGCACACCTGCCTCCAAACAGAAACATTGGTTACAGTGAAGAAGGCTGTTGGTTCCCAGACTCAGGAGCTTCATCTCATGTGACCAATGACCTTAATGCTATGCACTCAGTGTCTGAATATAGTGGAACTAACAAGCTGCAGATGGGAAATGGAAACAATGAAAGCATCAGTCATATAGGTAATGCCATTCTACATACCACTGACAGGAATAAACGTTTTTACCTTAATGATCTTCTTCATGTGCCTGGGATAACAAGGAATCTTATTAGTGTATCAAAGTTTGCTTTGGATAATAATGTTTATTTTGAGTTTCACCCCTTGTTTTGCCTTGTCAAGGACCTAGCTACTCAGGAAACTCTACTCAAGGGAATGCTTAAAGATGGTTTATATCAGTTCAATTTGGATCATGTTGCTGCTTCAAGAAATAAGGATGTTTCTGTCCATAATATTTTTACAGCTTCTACTGTTTTAGATATTAAATTGTGGCATGACAGACTTGGGCATTCTAGCTATGAGATTGTTAAAAAGTCCCTTAGAAGTGGTAACATCTCTTTCAAAGGCAATGATGATTCAAGTATTTGTTCTTCTTGTATGTTAGCAAAAAGTCATAAACTTCCATTTGCAGCTTCTGATAATGTTTCAACAGCTCCCTTTGATCTTGTCAGAATTGAAATCAGTCCAGAGTGATGGAGGTACTGAATACAAGCCCCTCAATGAATTTTTCAAGGCTAAGGGAATTTTACACAGAGTGTCATGTCCTTATACTCCACAACAAAATGGTTGTGCTGAGAGGAAACACAGACATGTGGTTGAAATGGGGTTGTCTTTACTTGCTGAATCTAATATGCCCTTAAAATATTGGGATGATGCTTTCACTACAGCAACTTATCTCATCAATAGGGTGCCTGCTAAGGGAATTAAGTTTGTTTCTCCATATGAAAAATTAACCAAACAAAGACCTGATTACACATTTTTAAAAGTGTTTGGCTGCCTTTGTTATCCTTATACAAGGCCCTACAACAAACATAAGTTGGAATATAGGTCACAACCTGGAGTTTTTATTGGGTATAGTTTACAATACAAAGGTTACAAAGTGTTATTACCCTCTGGTAAAGTAATAATCACAAGACATGTGATTTTTGAAGAAAGTGTTTTTCCTTTCTCAAAGGTTGAAAACCAAGATCAGCAGAAACAAGTTTTACCCCCTGTTTTTGCCTCTTCTGAACCTACTGTAGCCACATTCCCAAAATTCCTCTCACAAAGTAATCACAATGTGACTCCAGAAAATGAAAAGCTGCTGCAAACACCTTATTCATCTCAACACTCCCAGAATACTTTTGACACTGTTCCATTACAAGATGTGCAGTCACAAGTGGATACATCAACTAATTACACTCTGGATTCACCTCAATCTGTAACTCAGAGAAGAGAAGAAATGAATCAACACCCCATGATTACAAGGGCAAAGGCTGGAATTCATAAACCAAAAGTCCTTACAGCAAAGGTAACTGAAGATAATGAACCAGAAAATGCAGAAGAAGCCTTGAAAAATGTGGTATGGAGAAGAGCTATGGAAGAAGAGTATGATGCACTCCTACGGAATAAGACATGGACACTGACTCCTTTACCAGCAGGTGCACATGTTGTTGGAAATAAATGGGTTTTCAAAGTAAAAAAGGGTGCTGATGGAAGGATAGAAAGACATAAGGCAAGACTTGTTGCTCAAGGTTATACACAAATGACTGGTTTTGATTTCCATGAAACCTTTTCCCCAGTTGTTAAACCAACAACAATTAGGATCATCCTGACCTTGGCTCTATCCTACTCATGGAACATAAGGCAGTTAGATGTTAGCAATGCTTTCCTTAATGGAGATTTAAGTGAAGAGATTTATATGAGGCAGCCTAAAGGATTTGAGCAAGGTAAAGGATTGGTTTGTAGGCTGCACAAGGCACTTTATGGGCTTAAGCAAGCATCTAGGGCCTGGTATATCAAAGTGAAGATGACACTGGAAAGTCTTGGTTTCAACAGTTCCAAGTCAGATAACTCCCTTTTTATCTACAACAGAAATGGAGTTAAGATTTTCATCTTGATTTATGTAGATGATATCTTGATTACATGAAGCAATGAAGAAATGGTGCAAAAGCTGATTAAAGGATTGGAGAAAAAAATTTCACTCAAGGATCTGGGAAAAATACATCACTTCTTGGGAATAGAAGTTAGAAAAACATCTCATGGTATGCATTTGAACCAAAGAGAGTACATAAAGAATCTGTTAAATAAGGCCAATATGCAGCATGCCAACAAGTGTCCTACCCATATGATAACATCACCTCATCTATCTAGATATGTTGGTGATCCTGTTAAAGATGCACCAATGTATAGGAGGGAAATATACAATAAAGACTTCAAATATACAATAAAGCCTACTTCTATATAAAGGGTTTTAATGGTAAACTACTTACATAAGAGGGAAATATGGAGAAAATTCTTAAGTGCTTTCATCTTTCTTTTGTATTGTTATTCTTCTTCATTGCTTGTTTATCCATTAAAATAGAAGCTAATATCTCGGTTGATCAATCTGCTTTGCTCGTCTTGAAAACTCATATTGTTTTCGATCCTTATAATGTCTTGTTACATAATTGGTCAACTGAATATTCTGTTTGTGATTGGATTGGAGTCACTTGTAATTCTCAACATCAAAGAGTAATTGCTTTGGATGTTTCTGATATGACACTTAACGGAGTTATACCTCCTCATATCTCAAACCTTTCGTTTCTTGTTTCTCTTGACATGAGAAATAATAATTTCTCAGGTCGTATTCCAAGTGCAATATTTGATATGCCAAAATTAGAAATTTTGGATTTATCAAATAATTTTTTAGAAGGGACAATTCCAATAGAAATTGGAAAAGTTAATTCCTTAAAATCTTTAGATTTGAGTTCTAATCATCTTTCAGGTTTTTTACCATCAAATGTGTTTACCAATATTTCAACTTTAAAAACTCTAATACTTTCACATAATAACTTCTCGAGTTCTCTTCCAAATCATATTTGTCATTGGTTTAAAACACTTGAAATTCTTCATTTATCTTGGAATAATCTAAATGGTGAAATACCAAGAAATGTATCACAATGTTCAAAACTTCAGGAACTCGACTTGGCTGGTAACCAATTTGAAGGAATAATACCCAAGGAAATTGGGAAGACGAAGATGCTCACACTCCTATATCTGTGGTCAATAAATTGACAGGTAAATATATATTTCGAAATTTTAACCTTAATTTTAATTTTAGTGAGTAATTTAATAATAATAATAAATACTATTATTATAGTGGACAATTTACATTATTTTTTACATTATTCACTATTTTAATTATTTGTATTTATATTCTCCTAATTCATGAATTTAACTCTAATAATATTATTAAGAATAAATTTGTACAACAATAATCTATGAAGATAATAAATTAATGACTTCATAAAAATATAAATTCAAATATTTAAGGATGTTACAATCCATATGTAAAATTTAATTAGAAAGATATATATATATATATATTATATATATATATATTATATATTCCTGAAAAATATATATATTCCCTTTTCATGAAAGTTTAGGTTTCCTTTCAAAAATAATTTCCGTTTTCAAGTTTACAACAAATTGAAATATTAAATTCGTATTTTATTACTTATTCATTATTTGTATAATTTATTTTTTTTTTATAATTATTTAATATAATATATTAAAAATATCAAATAACTAAACATTATATTATTATTAAGAGTAAATACTTTTGGTTTAGAAATATGATTATCAAAAACCCGTATTTTTTAATAAAATATATATATATATATAAAACTTTTTAGTTATTGAATTATGGTTTATGAATTCTTAATCTTCTCAGAAACATTTGTACTTGTACTATTTTGATAGGTCTTCAAGCTTCAGATTCTTAAAAATATTTTTTTATTTAATAAAATTCACTCTTAAACCAAATTTATATTTTAACTGTTTTAAGCATCTTAAATAGTAATGATTTTCTTATAATTTTTTTTAAAAAAAAAAATTTATATGTTATGTTGAAATAATATTCTTTAATCTTACGTTTAGCAAACATTGCTGTTTACATAATTTTGCTATTATATATATATATGCAATCTTATTTGTAATAATTAAGTATTATATTCAACTATACGAGTTAATTTTTAAACATAGTTTTATTTATATATATTTTTAATATACATACGTACATATAATTAGGTAATTTAAGCTTCTTTTTATTAAATTAGTATAAGAGTAAAAACTTCATTTTAAATGTTTGTAAGACTATAACAAAAGGAACTTCAATATATGCTTAAAAATAAATATAATTTATTGGTAATGTCTAAGGCATAGATTAAGTAATGGTAGTTTGGGAAAAGGACAATAGTTGTTGTAATGATTTAAGTTATTATAATAAAAGAATTTTACACTTTTAATAAATTATAATAACTTGTTTCTTTCAAGTTCAAAATTTTAAATTTGCATCATTTATATCTCTTTTAACTCTCCTATAAAATTTTGAAGCCCTTTCATAAAATTTTTATTTTATTAAAATATTTTTATTATCTGTTAATTGTTTTTTTCATTTATAATTTTTATATAAAATTTGTGTATTCATCTTATTTCTTTTGTAATTCCATAACAATATATATTTAAATTAAATATTTTACAAAGTACTTTAATTTTAAATATAATTTTTAAAGTTAATTATTAGAACACTAATGTAACCTTAATTTTTGCATTTTTGTTTATAGTTTATTTAACAGGTCTAATTCCAAAAGAGATGGGTAAATTAACTAATCTACAAAAATTATATTTGTCTGACAATAATCTCAGAGTTATAAACAATATCAAGAATTACTATATTAATTACTATAATACAACTTTTCATTTAAAATTTGTGTTTTTATCTTATATTTTCCTTTTAATTTAAGATTTTATGTTATAATCTTTCTTAATTTCGTAACAATATATATATATATATATATATATATATATATATATATATATATATCTATATTTAACAAAAATATTTTTTAAAATACTACCGTTATAAATATAATTTTTAAAGTTAATTATTTGCACACTAATGTGACCTTAACTTTTGCATTTTTGTTTATATTTTATTTAACAGGTTCAATTCCAAACGAGATCGTTAACTTAACTAATCTACAAGGATTAAGTTTGTCTGACAATAATCTCAGAGGTATAAACAATATTAAGAATTACTATATTAATTACTATAATACAATTTTTCATTTAAAATTTGTGTTTTTATCTTATTTTTTCCTTTTAATTTAAGATTTTATGTTATTATCTTTCTTAATTACAATATATATTTAACTAAAATATGGTTTAAAATACTATGATTATAAATATAATTTTTAAAGTTAATTATTTGAACACTAATGTGACCTTAACTTTTGCATTTTTGTTTATATTCTATTTAACAGGTTCAATTCCAAAAGAGATCGTTAACTTAACTAATCTACGAGAATTAGTTTTGTCTGACAATAATCTCATAGGTATAAACAATATCAAGAATTACTATATTAATTACTATAATACATTTTTTCATTTAAAATTTGTGTTTTTATCTTATTTTTTTCTTTTAATTTAAGATTTTATGTTATAATCTTTCTTAATTTCGTAACAATATATATATATTTAACAAAAATATTTTTTAAAATACTACGGTTATAAATATAATTTTTAAAGTTAATTATTTGAACACTAATCTGACCTTAACTTTTGCATTTTTGTTTATATATTCTATTTAACAGGTTCAATTCCAAAAGAGATCGGTAGCTTAACTAATCTACAAGAATTATATTTGTCTAGCAATAATCTCAGAGGTATAAACAATATCAAAAATTACTATATTAATTACTATAATACAATTTTTCAATTAAAATTTATGTTTTTACCTTATTTTTTCCTTTTAATTTAAGATTTTATGTTATTATCTTTCTTAATTACAATATATATTTAACTAAAATATGGTTTAAAATACTATGATTATAAATATAATTTTTAAAGTTAATTATTTGAACACTAATGTGACCTTAACTTTTGCATTTTTGTTTATATTCTATTTAACAGGTTCAATTCCAAAAGAGATCGGTAACTTAACTAATCTACAAGGATTATATTTGTATAGCAATAATCTCAGAGGTATAAACAATATCAAGAATTACTATATTAATTACTATAATATAATTTTTAATTAAAATTTGTGTTTTTATCTTATTTTTTCCTTTTAATTTAAGATTTTATGTTATATCTTTCTTAATTACAATATATATTTAACTAAATATGGTTTAAAATACTATGATTATAAATATAATTTTTAAAGTTAATTATTTGAACACTAATGTGACCTTAACTTTTGCATTTTTGTTTATATTCTATTTAACAGGTTCAATTCCAAAAGAAATCGGTAACTTAACTAATCTACAAGAATTAGATTTGTATAGCAATAATCTCAGAGGTATAAACAATATCAAGAATTACTATATTAATTACTATAATATAATTTTTAATTAAAATTTGTGTTTTTATCTTATTTTTTCCTTTTAATTTAAGATTTTATGTTATTATCTTTCTTAATTACAATATATATTTAACTAAAATATGGTTTAAAATACTATGATTATAAATATAATTTTTAAAGTTAATTATTTGAACACTAATGTGACCTTAACTTTTGTATTTTTGTTTATATTCTATTTAACAGGTTCAATTCCAAAAGAGATCGGTAACTTAACTAATCTACAAGTATTATATTTGTCTAGCAATAATCTCAGAGGTATAAACAATATCAAAAATTACTATATTAATTACTATAATACAATTTTTCAATTAAAATTTATGTTTTTATCTTATTTTTTCCTTTTAATTTAAGATTTTATGTTATTATCTTTCTTAATTACAATATATATTTAACTAAAATATGGTTTAAAATACTATGATTATAAATATAATTTTTAAAGTTAATTATTTGAACACTAATGTGACCTTAACTTTTGCATTTTTGTTTATATTCTATTTCACAGGTTCAATTCCAAAAGAGATCGGTAGCTTAACTAATCTACAAGGATTATATTTGTATAGCAATAATCTCAGAGGTTTAAACAATATCAAGAATTACTATATTAATTACTATAATATAATTTTTCATTTAAAATTTGTGTTTTTATCTTATTTTTTCCTTTTAATTTAAGAATTTATGCTATAATCTTTCTTAATTTCGTAACAATATATATATTTAACAAAAATATTTTTTAAAATACTACAGTTATAAATATAATTTTTAAAGTTAATTATTTGAACACTAATGTGACCTTAACTTTTGCATTTTTGTTTATATTCTATTTAACAGGTTCAATTCCAAAAGAGATCGGTAACTTAACTTATCTACATTGGTTAAATTTGTATAGCAATAATCTCAGAGGTATAAACAATATCAAGAATTACTATATTAATTACTATAATACAATTTTTCATTTAAAATTTGTGTTTTTATCTTATTTTTTCCTTTTAATTTAAGATTTTATGTTATAATCTTTCTTAATTCCGTAACAATGTATATTTAACTAAAATATTTTTTTAAAATAGTACGATTATAAATATAATTTTTAAAGTTAATTATTTGAACACTAATGTGACCTTAACTTTTGCATTTTTGTTTATATTCTATTTAACAGGTTCAATTCCAAAAGAGATCGGTAACTTAACTAATCTAATAGTATTAAGTTTGTCTCTCAATAATCTCACAGGTATAAACAATATCAAGAATTACTATATTAATTACTATAATACAATTTTTCATTTAAAATTTGTGTTTTTATCTTTCTTTTTTTTAATTTAAGAATTACTATATTAATTACTATAATATCACAAGAACTCATTCTATTTCATTCTATTTTTCAGGTCCTATTCCAAAGTCAATTGGCGATATAATATCTTTAGAAGTATTATATTTATCCTACAATAATCTCTCTGGTTTAATTCCCGATTCAATTACAAAACTTTCAAACTTGAGAAGATTGAATCTAACACACAATAAGCTATCTGGTCAATTTTTCAAGTTGTATCCTATGTAAGTTTGATAGGTTAGAAAAACATAAACTTTTGTATATTTCAATGATCTACGAAGATTTCTAATATATGAAATTATATATTTAATTAAGTTGTATCTCTTTCTTTTTTTTCCTTTAATTTATCTATAGAAGTATGATTTTGAGGGATTTATTTTATAATATTCATTAATTTCTTTTTAGTAAATTTATTTAATTAAGAACAAACTTTGGCCTTCAAAAAGCAGCCAAAAATTAAATATTATTATTTTGAAAAACCAAACTAATCAATTATTATCTATATTTTTATTCATTTCTTGCATAATTTTGAAGGTTTAGCTAAATTTGGAGATCTTCTTTCTTGATTTATTTTTTTATTTTATTTTTTAAAAAATCTTTGTATGTTATAAAAATGAAATTTGTGAATTTTATCATCTTTATTTTTTATTATCTTTTCTCTTGAATGATTTTTAAACCCCTTTGTTCTAATTTTGAAATTTTCAATCGTTATTGTATTTTGATTTGTACGATTCAGGGGAAAAAAATATTGATCTCATCAATAATTATTTGATTTTAATCTTCAAAATAATTTAAACAAAAGTTTTAATCAATGGTATATTAGGAAGAAGAAATATTACTTATATACAAAATATAAAGAAAGGAAATAAAGAAATTATGGATTAATATTACATGAAATGAAATGCATGAAGATTCATATTTTGAGAGCAACAGTGTAAATAAGATTATTATTGTGTTGAGATGAATTTGTAGGAAGAATAGGAGAGAGTAAAAAGGCTCCAACTTTGATGGATTTGTTCAGCTTTTGATTTCTCACCGGCAGTTCCCATTGCTACAAGTAATGGATAGAAATGTTCAGGCCATGGGTGCGCAGTTTTTGCATTTGGTGCCTTCTTTTCATACTGCATCACGTCCTCGTACCTATATTTAAAATTAAAAATAACCCTCTTTTAAGAAATACGTTTAAAGGGTCGAAAGAAAGTAATTTAAAAAATCTTTAATCCGACAACATTATATACCAAAAGGGTTTATCAATAATCGTAAAAAAAAAAAAAAAAAAGAAAACATAAATGTATGGATGTATGTACCTTCCATGAAGAAGTGAATCTTTTAGCCAAGAATCAAATTACTTAGCCCAAAGAGCAACTGAATGAGTGTGACGAAGAGAGCTTAAGTTATGAGTGGTAGATCCAGATCCAATGATGAGAACACCTTCATTTTTTGGTGCTAATGCTCTCCCCATATTATAATGGTAAGTTCCATCCCAGTTTTACTGAACAGAGAGTTGGCAGACAGGGATATTAGCTTTTGGATACATTAGAAGTAATGGAACTCATGCTCCATGATCCAATCCACGTTTCTTATCTTCATGTACATTCAAACCACTGTGTTCAGCACTTCCTTCACCCTTGATCCCAATTCTGGACCTCCAGGTGCACCATACTTTAGCTGAAATTCAGTCTCTCACAATATTTGCATTAGTGGAACAAAACTTCTTCTTAGGCATCTTTTTTAACACTCAAATATCATATTTACAATCAACTACTTTTTAGCATACTACCAGAAAAGATATCTTTACTTTATATTTCATGACATTTCATAATTAGATTTTAAAGGTTGGACACATATGTTAAGATATTAATCCAAGTCTCACATTTAAAGATAATGGTAAATTTGTCTAGTATATAAGAATAAGGTTTTTTGGGTAGCTACCACATAATAGCCAAATAATTCAAGGTTTCCAAATTTTCCAACTAAAATTTCCCTAAAACTAAAAGTTTCTTCCTTGATTGGGGATAATTTCATGGGAAATCTTGGGACTGGAAATGAACCATTATTAATCCATAAATTGATTTCCTTCCATGTATGAAAAAGATGAAAGAAATCTCCAATCAAATTCAGATTCAGATAATGGGAAGGAAGACAGAATATACAGGTACTCCACAATCTGGGAAAGCCGCCGTAGAAATCATGGATCGTTTCATATTTGCCATGAATGATACTCAAAGCAGGTTCTGAAGTATTCCAATGAGCAGATACGATAAGAATAGCTTTGGGTCTCTGAGAAAACACAGTTTCGGTGAATTTCTTCAAGAACCAATGCGCAGGCAAAGATTCATCGATAGAAAACATTGGAGATCCATGTGATATAAAAAAGGTCTTTTGCAATATCATCCATGTGATATATATATATATATATATATATATATATATATATAGTTAGTGTTAGATTTTGCAAGCAGTTTTTTTGTTTATGGGTGGATGATATCTTTGAAGTAATATAGATGTTTTTGCTCATCTTGTATTCTGCTAAACATTTTTTGAGGCTTTAATTGCCATTGTAGAAGGAGAACCTTGAACATTAATTCATTCTTTGTTTGCTCTGTTGCAACACTAGAACATTCTGTTGTTCTTTAAACTCAATTTATACTTGGGAATTTCTGTAAATAAGGAAAAAGTAATCTGTGTTCATGTGATTTGAAGACCAATCACATACACATTGCAACATATCCTTCGGAAACAGCTAATTTCACTCTGGCTCAGAAATTGAGGCCAACAATATATAAAAATGTATACAATTTAAATCACATATCCTGCGGAAGTAGCTCCTTTTCAGATTCTGATTCGAAATCCAGGCCAGCAATCTTCATCCGGCCAATATTAACTACGCCAATAAAAATATATCATCAGGAACATGAAACAAGTTTAAATTTAAGTTTGAGGAACCATAATGGAGGGCAAAAGACAAATGAGAAACCTCCATTAGAGATTAATGTAAAACACTATCATCCCTAATTACATTGAATTACAGGAGGAAGGACGAGTTGAAACTATCCAGATTATTTGCTTACCCACAGCATTCATTCCAGCTAATTTGGGCATGAACTTCTTGATGTGATCCTCAGCTGCTTCCTCAGCTTTCAGTGTCTCACAGTCAAAGGACACTGAAACTCTTTTTTTCTTATCCTTCTCTTCAAGCATACCCACTACATCACTTTCCCGCCTAAGGAAAATAAAGGCAAACATCAATTTTCTGTTACGGAGGCAGTTGTTGATGGTGAAAGTAATCAAAGATCAAGAACATGAATGTCCAGTATATATGCCATGGCCTCAAAACATATTTTCACCATTTGAACAACTATTATACAAGATAACATTCTGGAAATATATATATATTATATATATATATATATATATATATATATATATATATTGGCAAAAAGTACTTGATGTGTACACTTCCAAAGGTAAAAGATAACTGCAATTTGAAGTTTCAATCTCGTTTTGATTCATCGTTTTAATTGACACAATGTATTAATTGGAGATCGAATGTATCTCATTGTATCATAAATTGCAAGACCCATATATAAATTTTGGAATCATTAATCATTTCAAAATCCCAAAAAATTGCACAAACTACATTACCTATATCCAACTAACAAACAAAATTCTTTAAGCTTACACATAACTGAATAAATTCTCAAACACACCAAGAAAAAATGCCATATAATTCCAATAACCTAATTGCAGGTAACTGCATATGAAGTTAATAGAGACATGCAGAGGATATCAAGTAGATTAGAAAAAAAAAACTAAAATCAAAATGAATTGAAACTTCAAGCTGTACCAGCAGTTACAGCACCACCAAAACTAACAGAGAACAAATCAATTAGATATGGAGTTAACCTAATTCCAATAATATGATTAGATATGGAGTTAACCTAATTCCAATAACCCAATTACACACAGAGAACAAATCAGTTTAACCAAAACAAAAGAACAAAGAACCAAATCCTCTAAATTTTGAAATAAAGAAGGAGAACAAATCAAAAACTTAAAAATCAAAACGAATTGAAACTTCAAACTGTACCGGCAGTTACAGCACTGCCAGGGGAATTGATATACATGTGGATAGGTTTTAAGGGATTTTCTGATTCGAGAAAGAGGAGTTGAGCGACCACCACATTGACAGTGTCATCTGCAATTGCTCCATTTATACATATAATTTGCTCTTTCAACAACCGTGAGAAGATGTCGTAAGCCCTCTCACCTCTGGATGAATGCTCAATAACCATGGGAATCAAACTATACCGTCTCCGTTGTCCAGTGATCGTGGTTCTTGACATCTGAGATACTGTACAGCTCCATAATTCCCGGCCAAACATGGTGGATTTAAGACACAGTGGTATCAAAGTATCAAATTTAGGGTTTTGGAAAGGAAATGAGGTTAGTTGGGTAGATTGGGGAAGGCCTGAAATTGAGGGTCATTTAGACGACAAAACCCTTTTTTTTTTCTCGAACAATTTAATATAATTTTTTTAAACTGTTGGTAAGATTTTTTTTTTTTTTTTTAATATCTCAAAATCTTTTTTTAAAAGTAAAATAAGATTTTATTTTACTTAAAGATTTAGAAAATTTAACAATTTTTATATTTAATTAATTAAATAAAAATAAAAACATAATATAAATATATATATATATATATATAGATATTCTAATTATATAAAATAAATAAATTTAAAAAATCAGAAAATAATTAAATATTTTTTTAACTTTTAAAATCTCAAAATAAATTTTGTTTTACTTAAAAATTTAAAATTTAAAATTTTTATATTTAGTTAATTAAATAAAAATAAAATAAAATAGAATATATATATATATATATATATATATAATAAAATATTCTAATCATATAAAATTAAAAAAATAAAAAATCTAATTAAAAAAATCAGAAAATAAAAATTCATTTTTGGTTTTGGTTAATCATTGAAAGTCTTCAATCCAAAAGTGCTTTTCTCTTCTCCCCTGCCCTTCCAAAACTAACATAATCAAAAAATTAAGATTTTGAATATTTCTATAATTAGAGAATTATCTAATTATTAAAAAAAGAAAAGAAAAAAAGCATGTGCAATGTATTTTTAGTATTTTTCTTTAATAAAAATGCTAACTTTGCTCGTGTTTCAAGAAGAAGAAAAAAAAGAATAGTCAAGAAAAAAAAAACATTTTGGGAAAAATAGTTGGAAACATGAAGCCTAACAAAACGCATAAACAAAACGACTCAACCACGAAGTCCAAGTCGTCCCCCTCAACTAAACCATATTCTATTAATTTCCATATATATATATATATATATATTATATATATATATATATATTTTATATATATATATTTTTTCATATGTCATGAATTCAAAACATGATATATATATAAAGAAAATCTTTACGATATTTTGTGATATTTTATTGCACATCAATAAGAAAAGTGAATGTGTAAGGATATATAAAAATGAGCTTACAAACTTATAATCAACTCGAGCTATTATTTTTAGTATAGAGAAAAAAATATTAATTCGTCAATTGTGGGCTTTGTCAGATTCATAATTACGACACTGATATGTAGGTTTGGATCCTAACAATTAGTATTAGAGCAAGTAACCAATCCAGACTATGGGAACGGCTACACTTAATCTTGGGCTCACTCTCTTTTTTTAATATAGTAAAAAAATATTAAGGGTCTTGACAGATCCATAGTTGCGACACAGACATGCGAATCCGGATCACGATAATAGTATTAGAGTTGGTAACCAATCTAGACTATGGAAACTGCTAAACTTGATATTGGGCCCAACAAGAATCTCGATCACGATAATAGTATTAGAGCTGGTAACCAGTCCAGACTATGGGAACGACTACACTTGATCTTGGGCCCAGTATCTTTTTTTAATATAGTAAGAAAAATATTAAGGGTCTTGACATATTCATAATTGCGACACAGACATGCGAATTCGGATCACGATAATAGTATTAGAGGTGGTAACCAATCCAGACTATGGAAACTGCTAAACTTGATCTTGAGCCCAACAAAAATTCGGATCACGATAATAGTATTAGAGGTGGTAACCAATCCAGACTATGGAAACTGCTAAACTTGATCTTGAGCCCAGCAAAAATTCAGATCACGATAATAATATTAGAGCTGGTAACCAATCCAGACTATGGAAACTGCTAAACTTGATCTTGAGCCCAGCAAAAATTCGGATCACGATAATAGTATTAGAGCTGGTAACCAATACAGACTATGGAAACTGCTAAACTTGATCTTGAGCCCAGCAAAAATTTGGATCACGATAATAGTATTAGAGCTGGTAACCAATCCAAACTATGGAAACTGCTAAACTTGATCTTGAGCCCAGCAAAAATTTGGATCACGATAATAGTATTAGAGCTGGTAACCAATACAGACTATGGAAACTGCTAAAATTGATCTTGAGCCCAGCAAAAATTTGGATCACGATAATAGTATTAGAGCTGGTAACCAATCCAGACTATGGAAACTGCTAAACTTGATCTTGAGCCTAGCAAAAATTCGGATCACGATAATAGTATTAGAGCTGGTAACCAATCCAGACTATGGAAACTGCTAAATTTGATCTTGAGCCCAACAAAAATTCGGATCACGATAATAGTATTAGAGCTGGTAACCAGTCCAGACTATAGAAACTGCTAAACTTGATCTTGAGCCCAACAAGAATCCGAATCACGATAATAGTATTAGAGTTGGTAACCAGTCCAGATTGTGGAGACTGCTAAACTTGATCTTGGGCCCAACAAGGACCCTAAGTCGTGAATGAGGTATCATTTTTAATTTGTATATTGAGAACAATACCAAAATAGGTGATTGTCGGTGTTGTTGGACCCATATTTACCTCGTGATATATTTTAAATATATATATATTTTTGGAAATTAGGTCTCAATCTTTTTGCAAGTGTGAATAATTAAATATGTACTAACTCAAGCATGCGGTCCTATTGTCCAATTTACTAAAATATCATAATTAATTGTATTTGCTAATATATATATATATATTTTCTTCCAATTCCTCTGTATATTTTTTCTTATTTATTTTGTTTTGAAAGAGAAAAAGGAAAGTTCCGAATTAAAAACAAAGAAAAAAAGAAAGAAGAATTCTTGTTGAAAAAGTCATTTTTTTTATATTAGTCTTTGCATTCTCTTTTAATATAATTATTCAAGACTTTTGGAGTAGACTAATTCTAATTTTTCAAAAAACATGTAAAGGTTTTTATAATAAAATATTATATATATATATATATTTATTATTTTTTATTTATTTATTTGAGTTTAAACTTGTTAAATTTATTTAAGATTTTTTTTTAAATACTCCAAGTCACATGTAAGTTAGTAAAAACTTCTAGTTTATAACATAAATATTCTTGATTATTTTTAAAAAGAATTTAACGGATGATTTAACAGACATTGTAACGGAAGTCCAAATATCATAATATTTTATAGTTTGGGGACCAATTCTACAAAAAAAAAAAAAAAAAAAAAACTTTGAAGATCAATGCCACCAAATCTCTAGGGACTATTTATACCAATTTACCAAAAGAAAAGGAAAGAAAGGAAAATTTATGTGAAATACTAATATATATATATTTGAACTATTAGAATATATATTAGTATTGTTATTCATTATTTATCATAAGGGTCGAATAGGTTTTTTTTTGAGTCTTTTTACATTGTTGATGGACTCATATAAGAATAGGGTTTGGATTGAGCTCACAAGGGTATATATATATTATTTCGTTTTTGTATTTAATTATTCAATGATTATGAAATTGTAGTCAACGTTATTATTATTATTATTATTTTTATTTAATTCTCAATTAATATTAAAATAGGACGAAGAGAGTTCAAATCCTAATAAACTCTATTTTTAATTTTGAGTGAAAATTTAATTATTAATTGAGGCAATTGAAAGTTCCATAAAAAGCTTTTTACATACTCATCTTACCTATGCTTTTTACAGTAGTACTGTTCCTCAAGTGAGGAGCGCCGAGAGCTTTCAACCAATGGGCATCCGCCACACACTTTACTTTTTTCAATAGTTGAGAATATTAAAAATGCTGATATGAAGATCGGTTTCTTTAGAGAAAATCACAACGACGGGCATTCGTTCGATGGAAAAGATGAAATTTTGGCGCACGCTTTTGCTCCGATTGACGGAAGGTTTCATTTCGATGCGGATGAAGCTTGGTCGATTGGTCCTCTGGCTGGTTATATGGATGTTGAAACAGTAGCGTGCATGAAATTGGTCATCTTCTTGGACTCGGAAATAGCTTAGTTGCAGGTGCCATAATGTGGCGGAGTTTAGAATCGGGATGCACCAAAGGTTTGCATGCAGATGATATACAGGGGATCAAAGCATTCTACAATGTCTGAATATATATTATGTATAAATTTCTATTTTTGCAAACTTTATATAATTAACTATATATTTTATAGTTAATAAATTTTAAATATTTTCTAATATTTAAAATAATTAAAATATTTTAATAATTTTTAAATTTGTATACTTTTAAAACCTTATTAAAATAGTTATAAATATATAATATATTTTGTGGGGATGATTATTCCAAACTCCCCATTATAAAAGTTTTCTTTAACCATATTCTTTTAAATTATTTTTTTTTTTTGCTTAATATGTTATACATATAAATAATTAAAATTATTTTAATTATTCCAAAATTTTGTATTTTTTGTGAATGATAATATATTTTGTTTGATTGCATAACACAAACCATTATATATTTGTTTTACTTTTATAATTATATATGATTTAATAAATTATAATTGGGGAATTAAAACTTCTAATTAAATTTTTTATTTTTAAATTTTATATAATTAAAATATTTTATCTTTTTCTTTATATATATATATATATTTTTTTTCTATCATATTTTTATTTTTATTTAATTAAATAAATATAGAAATTGTTAAATTTTTAAAATTTTTAAGTAAAACAAAATTTTATTTTACTTATTAAAAAATTTGAGATATTAGAAGTAAAAAAAAAAAATCTTACCAAAAGTTTTAAAAAATTAAATGAAATTGTTTGAGGAATAAAAGGAGTTTTGTCGGCTTTCCCAATCTATCCAATTTAACCTCATCTCCTTTTCAAAACGTTCCGAACTGGAAACCTAAATTTGAAAACCTAAATTTGACCCTCAATTTCAGGCCTTCCTCAATCTACCCAACTAACCTCATTTTCTTTCCAAAACCCTAAATTTGATACTACTGTGTCTTAAATCCACCATGTTTGGCCGGAAATTATGGAGCTGTACAGCATCTCAGATGTCAAGAACCACTTTCGCTGGACACAGGAGACGGTATAGTTTGATTCCCATGGTTATTGAGCATTCATCCAGAGGTGAGAGGGCTTACGACATCTTCTCACGGTTGTTAAAAGAGCGAATTATATGTATAAATGGAGCAATTGCAGATGACACTGCCAATGTGGTGGTCGCTCAACTCCTCTTTCTCGAATCAGAAAATCCCTCAAAACCTATCCACATGTATATCAATTCCCCTGGCGGTGCTGTAACTCCGGTACAGTTTGAAGTTTCAATTCGTTTTGATTTTTAAGTTTTTGATTTGTTCTCCGTCTTTATTTCAAAATTTAGAGGATATGGTTATTTGTTCTTTTGTTTTGGTTAAACTGATTTGTTCTCTGCGTGTAATTAGGTTATTGGAATTAGGTTAACTCCATATCTAATCATATTATTGGAATTAGGTTAACTCCATATCTAATTGATTTGTTCTCTGTTAGTTTTGGTGGTGCTGTAACTGCTGGTACAGCTTGAAGTTTCAATTCATTTTGATTTTAGTTTTTTTTTCCTAATCTACTTGATATCCTCTGCATGTCTTTATTAACTTCATATGCAATTACCTGCAATTAGGTTATTGGAATTATATGGCATTTTTTTGTGTGTGTTTGAGAAGCATAAATTTTGTACGGGCTGAGTTGGGCGAATTTGTATTCACTTTTTGCTTTAATTGGTTAATGACGTTCTGTTAGATCCATCAATTTTGTGAACTTCTTGAAGTGGTTTAGCCAGAGACCATATTTCTGCCATGAATGGTTCAGATGAATTCATTTTTATGCATTTTTTTGATAGCTTTCTTCCCCAAGAAAAATGGAATCTGCATTTTTTTAAAAATGTGTTTAATTCATTGGAGTTTGAAGAATAAATTAGAAAGATGGAATCTGCATTTTTTTTTAAATGTGTTTAATTCATTGGAGTTTGAAGAATAAATTGGTTCACTCTGTTTTACTGAATGAAATTGTTTTTAACTGAATCATTGTATTTCTAAAAGATGTTTTGTTTCTTTCAATTGTTATTCTTTGCATTTTATATGGTTTTCCACCATAATGTCACTATCTGGTAATGAATTTAGGGCTAAAATTGTTGTTTCACAAACATTAGTTCTAGAAAAATTTGATTGATCATTTTATTCAGTTATGTGTAAGCTTAAAGATTTTTGTTTCTTAATTGGATATAAGTAATATTTCTTGCATTTTTTTTAGTTTTGAAAAAAATTCTTAATATTAATCCGTTATTTAGTAATTCCTTTGTTGAATAATGAATTCTTTAAATGAAATAACTAATGACTCCAAAATTTATATAGGTCTTGCGATTTATGATACAATAAGATACATTCGATCTCCAATTAATACCTTGTGTCTTGGACAAGCTGCTTCGATGGCTTCTCTTCTTCTAGTTGCCGGTGCAAAGGGTGAGAGACGATCCCTTCCTAATACTACAATTATGATTCACCAACCTTCTGGTGGCTATAGTGGTCAAGCAAAAGATATGATCATTCATACAAAGCATCTTGTTCGAGTTTGGGATAATTCATACAAAGCATACTAGGCAAGACGTGGAAACAATTGAAAAGAACATGGATAGGGACAACTTTATGACACCAGAAGAGGCGAAGGAGTTTGGAATAATTGATGAGGTAATAGATGAAAGACCAGTCACATTGGTTTCTGATGCTATAGGAAATGATGGCAAACCCAAAGGTTCAGATTAAAATTTTTTGAGGTGAGATTAAACTATTCTATCAAATAATTGTGATAGTTGTATTTTGGATTTTGCATCTCTGTTTTGTTCCAAAAGGGTTCATTCCTTATAATTTTACATGTTCATGTGATTTGTTCTTGATAGTTCTTTACTTAATAAGGGGATAGGAGTCCAATGTGTCTTTTTAATCATACATCTACATAGGTATACTTGTTGGATTGTGAATCGTATTTGAACTCTTACGGTACATATATTATACATTTTTATGTCAAAAGTTGCAATAATTAGAATTATAATAAAAGTTGTACGAAAAATTGAGTACCATGTTTAAGTGGCTTAGATAGAGCTAGTTGAAAGACAAATTTGTGATGTAATAACCTACCAATTCATGCAGGGTTATTTGAAACTAACGAGTTGCATACTGCTCAAAATCTTGCTAGTCTGAATTTGTCAAATTGTGGTGTTAGTTACGTGATTTGAAAAGATGCTCCTCAATATTAGCTTGTCGATGAAAAGAGAGGTTTATTGTTATATACCAAAAAGCTAAAAAGTAGTGATAAAAGGTAAGAGTATAGTGTCTTACATAAGAAAAAATGGTTCTTATGGTAGCATTAACTTTTGAGTTCTATTTTGCTGAACCCTTCTGCTACGGCACCACTTTATGGTTAATCAGAATGTTTTCCAATATCCCTCTTGTCTATTATAAGCAATGGTCTTGCAAGACTATTTGAAAGTGTGTATTCTCTTTGCATAATGTTGTTTGAATGAAAGAACACTTGCTTCCAATAATGGTGTCGAAGAACAATTTCAAACCAATTCATATCAGAAACAATTTATATGCATAAATTTGGTGTAGTTTGCTGTTTAGGTATCTGTATTGTTCTATCTCTGCAATGTTTCTAACATTTTTTATGCAGATTAGATGAATTATTGTTTGAAACTAATGAATTCTTTGCATCTTATTGATAAAAAAATACAGATGATTGTGTATCATGCGGTAGACTCTATAGGTTTTCTGACCCAATGTTGTTGTTGTTGGTGGAAGTTAAGCTATATATATATAGATATATATACATGTCTATTAAATAGGCTGTATTCCTGGGTAAGAACTGTCTGTTACTATGAAACTTGTATAATTAAAATATCTTTTAGATTCTTACTTTTATTTAATTATGGGAATTTTTTTTTTTGGATAGATATTATCTTACTCCTGTGTTCTTCTACTTGCCATGACTTGTCTAGTAATAGTATGAGCATTCTTGTGGGAATCTTTACAGAAGAAGATGAAAAAGAATTAATCAACAAAAACAAAACAAATCCTAGCTGTTAATAATGAATATATATATTATATTATGGGGGTGAATGTGGGTGTTAAATGAACATGGGAGGATTATGTTATTGATATCTCAACTGTTTCTGTGTGGAAGATTAGTAGAAGAAGAAGAAGACGAAGAAGAAGAAGAAATCTCCTTAAGACAAGGAAATGCTCTTCTTCCAATGCCAGCTTTAATTGATTTTTCTCATTCCCCATTTCCATCTTCTTCCTCTCTCTCTCAAACATGTGGATGACAATCTTCATTGGGTTTATGAAAATCATACATCTCTCTCTCTCTTTCTCTCTGCTCTTCTTGATCACCTAGCATCAATGGCTCAGACAACATAACAAAAAGGAAATTAATTCTCAGTTTCTGATTTCCATGTTATTTTGCCGTGTTGACATCAACCCTCTTCCTATATATATATATATATATATATATAGTTTGGATCAGATCTTTTATGTTTTTTCCTATCTGTATTTGTTTATCCGAGAGGGTGTTACGACAAGTTATGGAACAGCTACAGAAGCTTGTCAATGTGTTAAAGGTGATGTATCTTTTCTTTTCAATACTTTTTGCATTTTTTTTTATTTTTCTTTTTAATTTTTTATCTCTAAGTTTGTTTCTTCCAAGTTAATATGATTGTCTGCATTCAGAGTTTAAATCTTGAACTCCTTATACAAACACAATGAACAGGTTGTGGATATCTCAAAGGAGCCACAAGTAGAACGAGAACTGATGCTCATAAAAATCAATGCAGATCCAAAGTATCGAGCAGAGGTCATTTTTTGTAATGCCTTCCTGATGGATGGAGTTTGTCCCCATGCTAATTCTTGCGGATTTCTACTTTTATATATATCTTCTATTTTATCTGAAATTTCCGACTTTTTTCTTAAGATGTACAGGTGATGTGGTTGGTGGACATTGTGGATATCTCAGATCATTCATTGACTATTGAGGTTTTTATCTGGAATACTTTTGTTCATTGCTTGTTATGCTTATCAAAATCTTTTATGTTTCTATTACTAATTGTTAAGAAGTCTAGACCAGTAATTTATTATTTTTAAATCAATATAAATGTCGTATTATCTTAGAAATAATTATGTAGTAGAATTTTCAGATATCTATTTTTCTAAATAACAGAGATGGCATGGTATTTGTTTTTAAATGTACTAAATTATTGAAGCGCTAAACAAAATTCTTTACCGAACAGATGCAACCATAATGTTCCATGGACTAATTAGGGATGATTATACTGTATCTGTTTCTTTATTCGAATACTTTGCACATTTTGATTCAGGTTACTGGAGATCCTGGTAAGATGGTTGCTCTTCAAAGGAACTTAAGTAAATTTGGCACCCTAGAAATTGCAAGAACTGGAAAGGTTTCTTTATTTTAATATTAATTTAAAATGCTTTTTATTATATTTTGTCTTTTGGCCATGTTACATTTATTGATATGTGTTCATCCTTTAATTATAGATTGCATTGAGGAGGGAAAAGATGGGGGAATCAGCTCCTTTTTGGAGGTTTTCAGCAGCTTCATATCCAGATCTCGAACAAGCAATGGCTGTGGATGCTGTTTTAAGGACTGCAAAAAGAAAGCCCAGTAAAGTATCTGAGACATCTTATGGGGTATGCTGATACTAGTGACTATGAATTAGGTTATAGGACATCCCTGTTATGTAAAATTTTCTGATTCTTGTCCCACCTTATTTGAACACATTCACATTTACTGGAAATTCTAGGTATATATTTAGATTGTTGAATGTAGGCTGCTCCTTTTGAATGTTGAATAATTCCTCAGAGGGATTTGGAGCTATGATGTTACCCCTTATTTTAACACATTCTTATTTACTGGAATATCTAGGTATATATTTAGATTATATAATCTAGGCTGCTCCTTTTGAATGTTGAACAATTCCTCAGAGGGACTAGGAGCTATGATGTTACCCATGGTTTTGAGGTTTTGTTACGTGACTTTTCTCTGATGAGGTGTTGTGTGCATTGCCTGCCATCTGCTAGGAAGTCCTTTAAGCATGAACCTTTGGCAAGTTCTATAACTGGGGGATGATTGTAAGGAATGCCTTCTACAAGATGCTTATGAAGGTATATTTTTGGAAGTGTAGATTAATTGTCTAAATCACGGAATTTAAGGGTCCATTCAGACACCAATTATCTTTGTAAAAACAAGTGATTTCTAAAGTTTCTTATTTAAAATGTAAAGGGAGATGTTTATCAAACTACTATGTCTGATATATTATTATTATTACTTTTTTGTTGAGTAAAGGGAGATGTTTATCCTGTGGAGACAGCTGAGGAGCCTTCTGTTCAAGTTCTTGATGCTCACTGGGGAGTGCTGAATGATGAGGATGTAAGAAATTGTCATCTCTATTTTATTATCTATTTATAATGCCTTTTCCACTCGCTTGTAACTTCTCTTCATACTGAAGATCTTTCTACACTGTAGTTCAGTGGTATCTCAAAGAATGGGAATTTTCCTTTTGCTAAGACCCTCTTCTTTCACAATTGCTTTAAAAAGTAGTCTTAACTTTTTTTTTCTCTGCTAAAAGCTCTTTAGAACTATTCTCTGTGAGCTGAGCTGAAAGAGTTTTCTGCTTTCAGACAACCGGTCTTAGGTCGCACACTTTATCAATGCTTGTCAATGACTGCCCTGGAGTATTGAACTTAGTCACTGGGGTCTTTGCTCGGCGAGGCTACAATATCCAGGTATATTCACTCACTACATAAACAGATACTGAATTCCATAGATGTTGTTTTCAATCCCTTATTTTCTTAATCATATCTTGATGTCAGAGTTTGGCTGTTGGTCATGCTGAAGTTGAAGGACTTTCTCGCATTACAACTGTTGTCCCAGGTACAGACGAGTCAGTCAACAAGCTGGTGTAGCAGCTTTACAAGTTGGTTGATCTTCATGATGTGAGAGTGTTTTACTGTTTGTAAACATTAATTTTCATATTTTTTATTTTTTTTTCCCATTCGGATCTTAATGATCAAACTAATGAAGATTTACAAATTTCAGGTTCAAGACCTTACACATTTGCCTTTTGCTGAGCGAGAGTTGATGTTAATAAAGGTTGCTGTTAATTCTGCAGCCAGGCATAATGTTCTTGATATTGCTAGCATTTTTGGGGCTAAAGCCGTTGATGTTTCTGATCATACTATAACTCTTGAGGTGAGTAGTAATTCTGCTAGTCATTTTCTGTATTAGTTGTCCAGTAGTATTCAGACAGACATATATCCGTTGTCTGAATTATAATGTTTAGCAGTGGATCTTTTCTGATATATATCTACCTTCTCAATCTGAATAAACTGATTCTATATTTTTCCTTCTTCCAGCTTATTGGAGATCTGCACAAAATGGTGGCTCTGCAGAGACTGTTGGAACCCTATGGCATTTGTGAGGTCTATTTTTTTTTTTCTTTTAATTTTGGCATCCATGATTCTGTTTGTAGCAAGGACTGGGCGTGTTGCTCTTGTGCGAGAATCTGGAGTGGATTCAAAGCACCTCCGTGGATACTCTTACCCAGTTTAAAAGTAAAGGAAACCTACACCATGGAATTTTAGGTATTTTTCAGAGCAGCAGCAGAATAGAGGATTTGCATTGTTTATTTGCAGTCGACAGTTTTGAATTTCTGATGGCAAATTATGTAGGAAAGTGGGGGATGATGAACAAATAGGTTCTTTAGTAAATTCTCTTGGTGGAACTTGTGGTGGTGCCCATAGATTTCTCCATTTTTCTATCCCCACTATGCGCACTATTTTATCCCCATAGATCCAAATATTCACATTTTATCCAAAGGTCCAAAAATTGTGGCTAAATATGCATTTTTTTCTCTAAAATTCCATCATTAAAGTCTTTCTTGATGGAACAAATCAAGCTTTTGTGAGCACGTCAAAGTCAGTTTAAAAAATGGTTGTAAATTTTTGGTAATCCTCATGGACTAATCAATTAGTTTTGGCATTTAAGCATTGAATATTTTTTGTTAGGTCTTTTGATCCTAAATATCAAAGTTAGTTCTCTTTTATAATTAATTTTAATTTTAAAACGAAATATATATTTCTTAATATTTATTATAGGGTAAACTATCCTAAATGCATTTCTTAAAGGTAAAAATCCAGTTTTTGTCCTTCAAAGATTTTTTGTACATAGAATGCCCCTAACGTTTCAAAATGTCCCACTACATGCACCTCTGTTAAGTCAAACCGTTAGTGACTCAATTTTACCGTTAGTCAACCTTTTTTCACTATTTAGTACCCGTTAGTGACTCAATTTTACCGTTAGTCAACCTTTTTTCACTATTTAGTACTATTCCAGTTAGGGGCATTTTTGTTCAATTTTTTTTTTTTTTTTAATTTTTTTTTCTTTCCTTCTTCTTCCTTTTTTCTCTCCCTTCCTTCTTTCTCTCTCCATTAATTTAATTTTTTTTCTCTTTCTTCCTTCAGTTGCCGGCTGCCGGAGATGGGAGGTAGTGGTCCAGGAGCGCTTACTCCACCAAATGGGGATGTCGGAGTAGACGGAATGATAAGCGTGATCGCGCACGAGCTAGCGGAACTATCATCGAATCCGCTGATAAACGCTTGGTACGCCGGGGAGGATCCGACATCGCCAACGAAAATTGGGGATCTGTGCGAAGGGCTTTACCGTACAGGTGGTGGTGGAGGTTACATTGGGCAGGTAATGAGAGACAGAGAAGGGAGAACGTATAATTTGAATGGGAGAAGGAACAGGAAGTTTATGGTGCAGTGGATATGGAGTCCGGTGCTCAAGGCTTGTGCAGGTCCAAACGCTTTGGACAACTGAAACAGGGGAGCTTCTTCTTTCTTGTCTTCCATGTAAATTTTTAAATAATAAAAATGAAAAAAAATTGAAGGAATTGCTAGGGAAAAACAAGAACAACGCAGAAGAGAAGAAAAAGTTGGTTTGGGCTGGTGGTTGCCGGCTGCCGGAGATGGGAAAGGAAGAGGAGGAGATTATTTGTAACGGCGGGGTGAGTGGTTTTTCGTGGTTGGTTGGGTTAGGGGGGCATGACGTGGAGATTATTTGTTTTGTTTGTTTGAATTATTCTTTTTTTCAAGGAAGAGAGAGAAAAGAGGAAGAAGAAGGAAAGAAAAAAAAAATTTTAAAAAAATTTAAAAAAAAAATTAAAAAAAAATTTTAAAAAAATTAGACAAAAATGCCCCTAACTGGAATAGTATTAAATAGTGAAAAAATGTTGACTAATGACAAAATTGAGTCACTAACGGTTTGACTTAACAGAGGTGCATGTAGTGGGACGTTTTGAAACGTTAGGGGCATTCTATGTACAAAAAATCTTTGAAGTGCAAAAGCTAGATTTTGACCTTTAAGATGTGCATTTGGGATAATTTACCCTTTATTATATTATAAAAGGAGATAATTTCTTTTATACCCTTATTAATTATAGAGGAGATAATTTCTTTTATACCCTTATTAATTATAGGGTTTAGGATTTAGATTCATATATATATATATATATATATATATATCGAGATAAAAATTTGTTTTCTTAAAATCACTTCCTCAAATTAAGACTTTTGTTTATAGGCTTAACTCTTTATAGAAGATATTTTGACCCTAAGTTAAAAGGATCTTATTTGTCAGAAAACATAAAAAAATAAAAAAATAAATAAAAACATAAAGACATAATTGGACTAAAACTCTTTGCTTGCAAAAATAATTACAATAAAGAATAGAACATTGATAAATTTCAATAGTAGAGATTGCCACACTATCACAATATTTTTTTTCTTCTTGAACACCGATAAATATCCGCCGAAAATGATAAAAGTATTTTTTTCCCAGATTAGAGATAAATTTGCTCATCTTGCTTTTATCCAAAGATCATGATTTGCTCATCTAGGTACCAATTTGATCAAATCAAGAGTCAAGGCACACAAACTACAAACATCTTACTCCATCCCATAAAAGAATCCCATTAGAGAGGCAGAGTACTAATACTCTTTACGACAGATTCACTCCACAAAACCATTTGGCTGTTGTCAATGGATGATGATTTGAAGAACCCTCAAGTACCACAAAGAAATATAAAAAAACACATCACAAGATGAACATCAAAACCTAAGAAAGGTTTGCAAATGGGGAAAAATATATATATTTGTAAGGAGAGGCCAATAAAATTGGGGAACAAATTTACTCAAACTGTGCAGACTTCCAAAGCAAACATCAACACCCAAACAGTTCAACTAACTCTCAGGAGCAGGGACTTGAGATTTTAGGAGAGGCTGGAGAGCCTTGACAACAATGCTCATATTTGGCCTGAATTCGGCCTCATACTGCACGCATAGTGCAGCAACTGCCGCCAGCTGCATTAGAAAAAATAATAAGTCACTACATTATTCTTTGCCATCTAGGAAAATAAATGATGAAGTGGGCTAGCCAGATGAACAACAGAAATTTACCTTAGCAACTCCCTTAGCAGGGTAGTCCTTCAGCTTGGGTCAATACACTGTTTAACTTTGTCCTCACTTAATCTTGGAGTGGCCTATGATAATACAAGGTAACCAGGGTCAATTAAGTTAGTACTTCCCAAACACTGGCATGGTGTGTCCCTCAAAAATTTTAAGGCTGAAATACTAATTAGCCCACAATGTTTAAACCAGGAAGTTGGACGATAGAAACAGAGAAGGAAAGGAAAGAGGCAAAAATGCTCACCCAAGTAACAAGAGACTGTTGCCCACGAGGCATATTATGATCAACTGGTTTCCTGCCAGTCAATAGCTCCAGTAAAACCACGCCAAAACTATACACATCACTCTTTTGTGTAAGCTGTCCAGTCATTGCATATCTGCTCAACATTTTCAAAATGAAATTTAGAAAGTGCAACATTGTCAAGGACATCTCTTTATCTAGTATAATAAAATTTGTAACCATTATAATATCTATCAGCACCTAAAGAACAGGAACAATGCTGAAATTTAGTATTGACTTCCACAAGAAGAATATCTTGTCTTGTCAACAACAATTATCAAATGAATATTTGCAGTCACTTCCAATCACAGTCACACTACATACATACACCCACCACAAACAACTCAGTTTCTGCAAACAGTCGAAGCAAAGCAAGAATCGCCTTCTTTGGTTTCAAACCACCTTGGAATATGTAGTAGGAAAGACTGACAACACTAGAGAAAAATCATTTAACACATGGGATTCCAAAAAGCAGCTTACATTTTGAAAGTATTGTTCCACTCCTAAAATAAGTTATATTTTTAAACATGGTAACAATATCCAAAAAGCTATACTAACAAACATAATGCTAGAGTAAGATCAAAAGTTTCATCTCCAGGTACAACAAGGTGAGGAATCATGACGAATTCATACAGAGTGAAACAGTTCAAATTTTGAATAAGAGACAAAAACAGGCTGAAAAATGAGATGCATGCATGCATGAGCATATAAATGAAGAGGAGAGTTGCTTAACAAAAATATAAAAAAATGAAGAGGAGAGTTTCTATTACTCTGGTGCATGATAACCAAATGTCCCCAAGACTCTAGTTGAATGAAGGCGAGCAGCCATATCAGGAGCCTGATTTGAAAGATTGAAGTCTGCAATTTTTGCCTTATAGTCTTCAAAAACAAGCACATTGCTGGATCTGATATCTCTGTGTATTATAGAAGGTTGAACCTTTTCATGCAAATATTCAAGTCCCCTAGCAGCATCCACTGCTATTCTAACCCGCGTTATCCAATCAAGAACTGGACCAGGCTGAGCACCTTGTACCCCCTTCCTACCTTCAAATACCCGAAAAAAGGGGGAAAAAGTGTATGTATATTTGTTTGTTCTTTTTTTGAGATACAAAATAATAACAATTGTAAAAATAACAATAACAACAGAAGCAGCAAAAACTAATAAACATCTAGAAGCCTTTTATCAAGGATACATTGGAAAGTTAAAAGAAAATCATACATACCATGCAATATGTCATGAAGAGATCCCATAAGCTAATACACGAAGATTTCCATCTACACAGTAGCCAAGTAACTGTACAAGATTCTCATGCTTCAACCTTGAAACCATGGAAACCTAGGGAAAATAGACAAATGATCAAATTACCAAACAGAACACACAGTGAAAATAATTTTGCATGAAACTTAGAAACAGGCAGTAAGTCACTCATAAACCTACCTGAGTCAGAAATTCAACATTTGGTTCTGGTTCAGACGACACATCAAGCTTTTTAACCGCGACTGCTTTTCCATTATCCAGGTTCGCATAGTACACTCTTCCATAAGATCCCTCACCAATTAAAAGCCTTTGATCCAAAATTGTCAGTTTTTTCTTTCAATTCATCCAGGGATAATGCTGGAACTTCAATAGGTGGTGCCGCCTTCTGTGGTTCAGACTTGACAGGAGCTGATACCTTTGACCCTCTTTGTTGCCCTAGATGCCCAAAATTAAATGTTAAGTTTCAAAAAAGTGCTGAATAACACATATAAAAACACCTATCTTGCAAAATTTATAACTTTAACTAGGAAAATGGATATCAGCAATGCATACAAATAAGTCATTACAGCTAACTCTAAGGAGGCCTTGTACATCTCTGAGCCCAGAATTCAGTTTCATATGAAGGTCCAATATGGGAACTATTACTAATCACCTATACCTTTATTGTCACATATCAAAGGGTTGATAAAATCTAGAGTTCTACTAGAAAAGTTATTCACATTTGGAAGGATTAGCAAGGGAGAACAATATTGCAATGTACTTGATTTGCAATTTTCTGCAACAACAGAGAAAGGAATAACAAACTTTCAATACGCCTAGCTGATAATTTTACTTTCATTAATTCAATCTCACGTTTTATGGTGCATGGTATTAGCAGACGAACACAAATAGGACATTGCATTTTTCATTCCTTGATTTAACTTTTATCACAACACCACCTTTATTTCATTTTGTGAGCCAAATGCTCAATTTAAGGGCAATGACAGCTATGACAGTTCAGAGGGAAACCTCAAATCGTTCACCAAAACTATCACAAGTCCAGTGAAAAAGGGTATGAATGAGGTATTAGATAAAGAGTGAATTATTTAGGACGGCATTTTATGTCCAATCATCACAGTGCCCTCATCCATAACATTTTTTGGACTAATCAATTAGTTTTGGCATTTAAGCATTGAATATTTTTTGTCAGACCTTTTGATCCTAAATATCAAAGTTAGTTTTTCTTTTATAATTAATTTTAGTTTTAAAACGAAACATATATTTTTTAATATTTATTATATTGTTTATAAAAGGAGATAATTTCTTTTATACCCTTATTAATTATAGGGTATATATATATATATCGAGATAAAAATTTGTTTTCTTAAAATCACTTCCTCAAATTAAGACTTTTGTTTATAGGCTTAGCTCTTTATAGAAGATATTTTGACCCTAAGTTAAGGGATCTTATTTGCTAAAAAACATAAAAAAATAAATAAAATAAATAAAAACATAAAGACATAATTGAGCTAAAACTCTTAGCTTACAAAAGTAATTACAATCAAGAATAGAACATTGATAAATTTCAATGGTAGAGATGCCACACTATCACAATATTTTTTTTCTTCTTGAACACCTACAAATATGCGCCGAAAATGATAAAAGTGTTTTTTTCCCGGGTTAGAGATAAATTTGCTCATCTTACTTTTATCCAAACATCATGATTCAGTTTCATTCAGTAAAACAAATAAAACTAATTTATTCCTCAAATACAATAACCAGGCAAATCTATCAAAGAAACACACAAAAATGAGTTCATATGAATCATTCATGGCAGAAATATGGTCTCTCGCTAAACCACTTCAAGAAGCTCACCAAATTGATGGATCTAACAGAACGACATTAACCAATTAAAGCAGAGAAAAAGTGAATACAAATTCGCCCAACTCCAGAACCCGTAGAAAATTTATTGGGCTTATATTAAACAAAAATCTTTAAGCTTACACATAATTGAAAATTTATTGGGCTACTTGTCTTGTCATGGAAAAACTCAAATTCGATCTCGGGACAAAATGAAATAAAATAATCTGAACTGTAACCCAAACTATAACCCGAACTATAACCCGAATTATAACCCCAACTATAATTCGAACTATAACCCGAATGATATTATTGGAAGAAAATATATATATTAGCAGCAAATCGAATTAATTATGATATTTTAGTAAATTGGACAATAGGACCGCTTGCTTAATTAGTACATATTTAATTATTCACACTTGCAAAAAGATTGAGATCTAATTTCAAAAAAGATTGAAGAATTTTATCTTTTGCTTATTAAATTAATCCATTTCAATCACGAAATTAAAATAAGATAAGTTCTTAGTTTGATACGCATTATATAAGAATAAAAATAAGATTATTTATCAAGTAAGATTTAAGTAGTTTGTTTGAAGTGTAATTTAGAATAGAAACTTTAAGATATGAATATGTGTTGAAAAAAAAAATTTAAAAGCAAGACAAATTTGGAGAAGACTTGTTTGACAAGTTTATTTAACATGTATTTAAACATATGATTGACCAAGTCATACATACACAAACAATAATAAGACTTATTGTATATTTGAAGTCATTTAAAAAAAATCATTTAATAATTTATATAAAGACTTTTGAAAGTCAAGATAATGAGGGGGTCTTTGGTCCCTAGCAATTGACGGGGGAGACTTGGAAGTCCTTTTCTTTCTTCCATCCTTTGTTTTTATTATTATTTTTATTTGTTTTAAAAAGGGATACATATTTCTATAAGCAAAATTTCTTAGAATTTAAGCTATTTTATTATATTAGTAAGAGATGTTTCTTTTCTTTTCTTTTCTTTTCAATAATGTTTGTCTTGAAATAAAGAAAAAACTAATTTAATTTTTTTTAACATTGATTCAATAATAAACCGATTTTTTAAAAAATAAAAAATTCTCTAATAAAAATTAACACTAATATTTCATTAGTAAGGTCTCTTTTCACTAATTTTTTTTTAATAATTCTTTTAGTATTCAAAGAAGTTTATTGGCTAATGATTAATTTCAAAGGTATCTTATTGAGAGAAAAAAATTAGTTAAAAGAAATTTTATTAACTAAAATAAAAAATGAAAAAAAATACTTTATTTTATTAAAAAAATTGAACTAATTATTATTTTTATTTAAAAAAAATGAAATTATTTATCAATTTTACTGTTATTATTATTTGAAATTAAAATCATAATGTTTATTTTAGTGTAAATTAAAACTTGATAAATACGTGACATAATTATTGTCAATAACAATAAATTGCATTATTGAGTCTTAAAATAACGTGTGTTTTACGCTATATTCTTTGTTTAACTTTTTTCCAAATTTTCCATCTTGACTTATTCCTCTTCACCTTTGCTTTAATTGTAGAAGCTATCCAAAAACAATTTTCTTCTTATATATATATATATATTATATGAAAGAGAAATTAATTGATTTTTTCCAAATTTTCCATCTTGACTTATTCCTCTTCACCTTTGCTTTAATTGTAGAAGCTATCCAAAAACAAATTTTCTTCTTTATATATATATATAATATATATATATATATTATAATATATATATATTATATATATATATATTCATATGAAAGAGAAATTAATTGATTTTTTCCAAATTTTCCATCTTGACTTATTCCTCTTCACCTTGCTTTAATTGTAGAAACTATCCAAATATAAATTTTCTTCTTTATATATATATATATATATATATATATTTCATATGAAAGAGAAATTAATTGATTTTTCCAAATTTTCCATCTTGACTTATTCCTCTTCACCTTTGCTTTAATTGTAGAAGCTATCCAAAAACAAATTTTCTTCTTATATATTATATATTATATATATATATATATATATATATATATATATGTATTTCATATGAAAGAGAAATTAATTGATTTTTCCAAATTTTCCATCTTGACTTATTCCTCTTCACCTTTGCTTTAATTGTAGAAGCTATCCAAAAACAAATTTTCTTCTTTATATATATATATATATATATATATAAATATATATATATATATATATTTCATATGAAAGAGAAATTAATTGATTTTTTCCAAATTTTCCATCTTGACTTATTCCTCTTCACCTTTGCTTTAATTGTAGAAGCTATCCAAAACAAATTTTCTTCTTTATATATTATATATATATATATATATTTCATATGAAAGAGAAATTAATTGATTTTTTCCAAATTTTCCATCTTGACTTATTCCTCTTCACCTTTGCTTTAATTGTAGAAGCTATCCAAAAACAAATTTTCTTCTTTATATATATATAATATTATATATATATATATATATATATATATATTTCAATTGAAAGAAAATAATTGATTTTCCATTAAACTCATATAATGACCATAAAATGTGTTAATATTGGTTGTAAAGTAAGTGCTTGTTCTTCGATAACGAGGGCGCCTTTGGTCCCTAGCAATTGGCGTTGACTGGGGAGACTTGGAAGAAAACAAATACTTGTCTTATATGTATAAGATTATAAATTGCATATAAAATAATTTTGTTATTTTTTAAATGATAAAATGGTAATTTAAAAACAAAATTATTTTTGAAAAATATTTTGATGGCACACGGAGTAGTTTTGTTAATCTTTTGAAGGTATAATTGTAATTTAAATGATCCATAGTAAAAATATAAAAAAAATTTAGCGTTTCCTAATGTGCGGTTTTAATATGAAATTATTGTAGATAGTGTTTACATTTAGTGCTTAGTATTAGTATTATGAATAATCAAGGACTATGTTTAAAATATATAGTAGAGAGTTGTCATTTAATTAAATAAAATCTAAGGTATAGTACCTATCGTGTAAATAGCAATTTTGTCAATAATTTTACTTTTGTAAATTTATCGTTTAACCTCAAGAACGTTGATAACAATTTAATAATATTTATTAATTAATCCCATAATCAGCCTAGTGAGAACTTGGTCATAGTTCCAACTTAGTGGTTGAATTGATCTCATAATGAACGCTAGAATTAATTTGAGGACAAAATACTCAAAAAATAGGAGAAAAGAAACTCATAATGAATCTTGGTTAGACACAATTCAAATAATTAGGTTGAACTATGTTCAAAGATATAACTTATAAGTGGATCTAAGACAATTACGTTCGCATATTTATCTTGTTATTAAATATGAATTATTTAAAGTGATTACCTCAATACGGTTCGTTGCAAGTAATCCTAAACCTTTCTAGGGTTGTTACTGAGTCGTCAATTCATTAACTTCCCCTAAGATTAGCATCAAGACTAAACTCACCTTAAGAAGTTTTAAATGAGGGTTTCCTTTTCTTTTATCCTAAAACCCCTCTCATTTATTATGGATTAAATTACAATTATACCCTCTAAAAAATAACAAAACTACTCATGTGCCATCAAAATATTTTTAATTTTTACTATGGATCGGTAAATTACAATTATACCTTCTAAAGATTAACATTAAAATGTGCCATTAAAATATTTTTTACTACTCAATGTGCCATTAAAATATTTTTAATAAATAATTTTATTTTTAAATTTCCATTTTATCTTTAAAAATAACAAAATTACTCTATAATGCAATTAAAATTTTGTAATCTGTATAAGACATGTATTTATTTTCTTCTTCTCAAGCATTTGTTTTTCTTTTCTTTTCATGATTTTGTTGAAAGATTCGTGGCTTCTATTTAATTTAAAATTAAGATTTTTTTTTTCCTTTCATCTTTGTCTTTCTTCTCCATATAAAGTTAAGGCTTTTTTTATTATTATTTTTATAAAATAAAATATATTTTCATTTAATTTTTATTTTTCTATAAAAATTGAAATAATTCTTTATTTCTTTTTTATTTACTTTATATATATATATATATGTGAATAAGAAAATTTATTTTTGGATAGTTTGTACCATTAAAGCAAAAGCAGAGAGGAATAAGTCAAGATGGAAAATTTGGAAAAAGTTAAACAAAGAATATAGCGTAAAACACACGTGATTTTAAGACTCAATAATGTAATTTATTGTTATTGACAATGATTATGTAAGGTATTTATCAAGTTTTAATTTACACTAAAATAAACATTATGATTTTAATTTTAAATAATAATAACAGTAAAATTGATAAATAATTTCATTTAAAAAAAATAATTAGTTTAATTTTTTTAATAAAATAAACTTTTTTTTCATTTATTATTTTCGTTAATGAAATTTCTTTTCCCTAATTTTTTTCTCTCAATAAGATACCTTTGAAATTAATCATTAGCCAATAAACTTCTTTGAATACAAAAAGAATTATTAAAACATAATTAGTGAAAGAGAGACCTTACTAATCAAATATTAGTGTTAAAAATTTTATTGAGAAAATTTTTATTTTTTAAAAAAACCCGTTTATTATTGAATCAATGTTAAAAAAAAAATTAAATTAGTTTTTTTCTTTATTTCAACACAAACATTATTAAAAAAAAAAGAAATAGTTATACCTAAAACATCTCTTGTTGTATGTAATAAAATAGCTTAAATTCTAAGAAATTTATTTATAAAAATTTGTATCCCTTTTTTAAACAAATAAAATAATAATAATAACAAAGAATGGAAGAAAGAAAAAGGACTCCCAAGTCTAGTCAATGCCAATTGCTAAAACAAATAAAATAATAATAAAAACAAAGAATGGAAGAAAGAAAAAGGACTCCCAAGTCTACCTAGTCAACATCAATTGCTAGGGACCAAAGGCTCCCCCATTATCTTGACTTTAATTCAAAGTCTTTATATAAATTATTAAATGAATTTTTTTTTTCTTTAAAAGACTTCAAATATACAATAAAACCTATTTCTATATAAAGGGTTTTAATGGTAAACTACTTACATAAGAGGGAAATATGGAGAAAATTCTTAAGTGCTTTCATCTTTCTTTTGTATTGTTATTCTTCTTCATTGCTTGTTTATCCATTAAAATAGAAGCTAATATCTCGGTTGATCAATCTGCTTTGCTCGTCTTGAAAACTCATATTGTTTTTGATCCTTATAATGTCTTGTTACATAATTGGTCAACTAAATATTCTGTTTGTGATTGGATTGGAGTCACTTGTAATTCTCAACATCAAAGAGTAATTGCTTTGGATATTTCTGATATGACACTTAACGGAGTTATACCTCCTCATATCTCAAACCTTTCGTTTCTAGTTTCTCTTGACATGAGTAATAATAGTTTCTCAGGTCGTATTCCAAGTGCAATATTTGATATGCCAAAATTAGAAATTTTGGATTTATCAACTAATTTTTTAGAAGGGACAATTCCAATAGAAATTGGAAAAGTTAATTCCTTAAAATCTTTAGATTTGAGTTTGAATTATCTTTCAGGTTTTTTACCATCAAATGTGTTTACCAATATTTCAACTTTAAAAACTCTAATACTTTCATATAATAACTTCTCGAGTTCTCTTCCAAATCATATTTGTCATTGGTTTAAAACACTTGAAATTCTTCATTTATCTTGGAATAATCTAAATGGTGAAATACCAAGAAATGTATCACAATGTTCAAAACTTCAGGAACTCGACTTGGCTGGTAACCAATTTGAAGGAATAATACCCAAGGAAATTGGGAAGACGAAGATGCTCACACTCCTATATCTGTGGTCAAATAAATTGACAGGTAAATATATATATTTCGAAATTTTAACCTTAATTTTAATTTTAGTGAGTAATTTAATAATAATAATATTATTATAGTGGACAATTTACATTATTTTTTACATTATTCACTATTTTAATTATTTGTATTTATATTCTCCTAATTCATGAATTTAACTATAATATTATTAAGAATAAATTTGTACAACAATAATCTATGAAGATAATAAATTAATGACTTCATAAAAATATAAATTCAAATATTTAAGGATGTTACAATCCATATGTAAAATTTAATTAGAAAGATATATATATATATATATATATATATATATATATATATATATATTCCTGAAAAAATATATATTATTCCCTTTTCATGAAAGTTTAAATTTCCTTTCAAAAATAATTTCCGTTTTCAAGTTTACAACAAATTGAAATATTAAATTCGTATTTTATTACTTATTCATTATTTGTAATTTATTTTTTATTTATATAATTATTTAATATAAACATATATTAAAAATATCAAATAACTAACATTATATTATTATTAAGAGTAAATACTTTTGGTTTAGAAATATGATTATCAAAAACCCGTAACTTTTAATAATATATATATATATATATATATATATATATTATAAAACTTTTTAGTTATTGAATTATGGTTTATGAATTCTTAATCTTCTCAGAAACATTTGTACTTGTACTATTTTGATAGGTCTTCAAGCTTCAGATTCTTAAAAATATTTTTTTATTTAATAAAATTCACTCTTAAACCAAATTTATATTTTAACTGTTTCAAGCATCTTAAATAGTAATGATTCTCTTATAATTTTTTTTTTAAAAAAAATTTATATGTTATGTTGAAATAATATTCTTTAATCTTACGTTTAGCAAACATTGCTGTTTACATAATTTTGCTTATATATATATATATATATATATATATACAATCTTATTTGTAATAATTATGTATTATATTCAACTATACGAATTAATTTTTAAACATAGTTTTATTTATATATTTTTTGAATATACCTACGAACATATAATAATGTAATTTAAGCTTCCTTTTATTAAATTAATATAAGAGTAAAAACTTCATTTTAAATGTTTGTAAGACTATAACAAAAGGAACTTCAATATATGCTTAAAAATAAATATAATTTATTGGTAATGTCTAAGGCATAGATTAAGTAATGGTAGTTTGGGTTAAGGTCAATAGTTGTTGTAATGATATAAGTTATTATAATAAAAGAATTTTACACTTTTAATAAATTATAATATTACTTGTTTCTTTCAAGTTCAAAATTTTAAATTTGCATCATTTATATCTCTTTTAACTCTCCTATAAAATTTTGAAGCCTTTTCATAAAATTTTTATTTTTTTAAAATATTTTTATTATCTCTTAATTTTTTTTTCATTTATAATTTTTATATAAAATTTGTGTATTCATCTTATTTCTTTTGTAATTCCATAACAATATATATTTAAATTAAATATTTTAGAAAGTACTTTGATTTTAAATATAATTTTTAATGTTAATTATTTGAACACTAATATGACCTTAACTTTTGCATTTTTGTTTATATTCTATTTAACAGGTTCAATTCCAAAAGAGATCGGTAACTTAACTAATCTACGAGGATTAGGTTTGTCTGACAATAATCTCACAGGTATAAACAATATCAAGAATTACTATATTAATTACTATAATACAATTTTTCATTTAAAATTTGTGTTTTTATCTTATTTTTTCCTTTTAATTTAAGATTTTATGTTATAATCTTTCTTAATTTCGTAACAATATATATACTTAACTAAAATATTTTTTTAAAATAGTACGATTATAAATATAAATTTTAATGTTAATTATTTCAACACTAATATGATCTTAACTTTTGCATTTTTGTTTATATTCTATTTAACAGGTTCAATTCCAAAAGAGATCGGTAGCTTAACTAATCTACAAGTATTATATTTGTATAACAATAATCTCACAGGTATAAACAATATCAAGAATTACTATATTAATTACTATAATACAATTTTTCATTTAAAATTTGTGTTTTTATCTTATTTTTTCCTTTTAATTTAAGATTTTATGTTATAATCTTTCTTAATTTCGTAACAATATATATATTTAACTAAAATATTTATTTAAAATAGTACGATTATAAATATAATTTTTAAAGTTAATTATTTGAACACTAATATGACCTTAACTTTTGCATTTTTGTTTATATTCTATTTAACAGGTTCAATTCCAAAAGGGATCTATAGCTTAACTAATCTACAATGGTTAGGTTTGTCTTTCAATAATCTCAGAGGTATAAACAATATTAAGAATTACTATATTAATTAGTATAATACAATTTTTCATTTAAAATTTGTGTTTTTATCTTATTTTTTCCTTTTAATTTAAGATTTTATGTTATAATCTTTCTTAATTTCGTAACAATATATATATTTAACTAAAATATTTATTTAAAATAGTACGATTATAAATATAATTTTTAAAGTTAATTATTTGAACACTAATGTGACCTTAACTTTTGCATTTTTGTTTATATTCTATTTAACAGGTTCAATTCCAAAAGAGATCGGTAACTTAACTAATCTACGAGATTTAGATTTGTCTGGCAATAATCTCAGAGGTATAAAAAATATCAAGAATTACTATATTAATTACTATAATACAATTTTTCATTTAAAATTTGTGTTTTTATCTTATTTTTTTCTTTTAATTTAAGAATTACTATATTAATTACTATAATATCACAAGAACTCATTCTATTTCATTCTATTTTTCAGGTCCTATTCCAAAGTCAATTGGCAATATAATATCTTTAGAACTATTATATTTATCCTACAATAATCTCTCTGGTTTAATTCCCGATTCAATTACAAAACTTTCAAACTTGAGAAAATTGAATCTAACACACAATAAGCTATCTGGTCAATTTTTCAAGTTGTATCCTATGTAAGTTTGATAGGTTAGAAAAACATAAACTTTTGTATATTTCAATGATCTACGAAGATTTCTAATATATGAAATTATATATTTAATTAAGTTGTATTTCTTTCTTTTTTTCCCTTCAATTTATCTATAGAAGTATGATTTTGAGGGATTTATTTTATAATATTCATTAATTTCTTTTTAGTAAATTTATTTAATTAAGAACAAACTTTGGCCTTCAAAAAACAGCCAAAAATTAAATATTATTATTTTGAAAAACCAAACTAATCAATTATTATCTATATTTTTATTCATTTCTTGCATGATTTTGAAGGCTTAGCTAAATTTGGAGATCTTCTTTCTTGATTTATTTTTTTATTTTATTTTTTAAAAAATCTTTGTATGTTATAAAAATGAAATTTGTGAATTTTATCATCTTTATTTTTTATTATCTTTTCTCTTTGTTCTAATTTTGAAATTTTCAACCATTATGGTATTTTGATTTGTACGATTCAGGGGAAAAAAATATTGATCTCATCAATAATTATTTTGATTTTAATCTTCAAAATAATTTAAACAAAAGTTTTAATCAATGGTATATTAGGAAGGAAGAAATATTACTTACATACAAAATATAAAGAAAGGAAATAAAGAAATTATGGATTAAATATTACATGAAATGAAATGCATGAAGATTCATATTTTGAGAGCAACAGTGTAAATAAGATTATTATTGTGTTGAGATGAATTTGTAGGAAGAATAGGAGAGAGTAAAAAGGCTCCAACTTTGATGGATTTGTTCAGCTTTTGATTTCTCACCAGCAGTTCCCATTGCTACAAGTAATGGATAGAAATGTTCAGGCCATGGGTGCGCAGTTTTTGCATTTGGTGCTTTCTTTTCATACTGCATCACGTCCTCGTACCTATATTTTAAATTATAAATAACCCTCTTTTAAGAAATACGTTTAAAGGGTCGAAAGAAAGCAATTTAAAAAATCTTTAATCCGACAATATTATATACCAAAAGGGTTTATCAATAATCGTAAGAAAAGAAAAAGAAAAAGAAAACATAAATGTATGGATGTATGTACCTTCCATGAAGAAGTGAATCTTTTAGCCAAGAATCAAATTGCTTAACCCAAAGAGCAACTGAATGAGTGTGACGAAGAGAGCTTAAGTTATGAGTGGTAGATCCAGATCCAATGATGAGAACACCTTCATTATTAAGTGGTGCTAATGCTCTCCCCATATTATAATGGTAAGTTCCATCTCGGTTTGACTGAACAGAGAGTTGGCAGACAGGGATATTAGCTTTTGGATACATTAGAAGTAATGGAACTCATGCTCCATGATCCAATCCACGTTTCTTATCTTCATGTACATTCAAACCACTACTGTTCAGCACTTCCTTCACCCTTGATCCCAATTCTGAACCTCCAGGTGCACCATACTTTAGCTGAAATTCAGTCTCTCATAATATTTGCATTAGTGGAACAAAACTTCTTCTTAGGCATCTTTTTTAACACTCAAATATCATATTTACAATCAACTACTTTTTAGCACTACTACCAGAAAAGATATCTTTACTTTATATTTCATGACATTTCATAATTAGATTTTAAAGGTTGGACACATATGTTAAGATATTAATCCAAGTCTCACATTTAAAGATAATGGTAAATTTGTCTAGTATATAAGAATAAGGTTTTTTGGGTAGCTACCACATAATAGCCAAATAATTCAGGGTTTCTAAGTTTTCCAACTAAAATTTCCCTAAAACTGAAAGTTTGTTCCTTGATTGGGGATAATTTCATGGGAAATCTTGGGACTCGAAATGAACCATTATTAATCCATAAATTAATTTCCTTCCATGTATGAAAAAGATGAAAGAAATCTCCAATCAAATTCAGATTCAGATAATGGGAAGGAAGACAGAATATACAGGTACTCCACAATCTGGATCGTTTCATATTTGCCATGAATGATACTCAAAGCAGGTTATGAAGTATTCCAATGAGCAGATACGATAAGAATTGCTTTGGGTCTCTGAGAAAACACAGTTTCGGTGAATTTCTTCAAGAACAATGCGCATGCAAAGATTCATCGATAGAAAGCATTGGAGATCCATGTGATATAAAAAAATTCTTTTGCAATATCATCCATGTGATATATATATATATATATATATATATATAGTTAGTGTTAGATTTTGCAAGCAGTTTTTTTGTTTATGGGTGGATGATATCTTTGAAGTAATATAGATGTTTTTGCTCATCTTGTATTATGCTAAACATTTTTTGAGGCTTTAATTGCCATTGTAGAAGTAGTTTAGTAGGAGAACCTTGAACATTAATTCATTCTTTGTTTGCTCTGTTGCAACACTAGAACATTCTGTTGTTCTTTAAACTCAATTTATACTTGGGACTTTCTGTAAATAAGGAAAAAGTAATCATCAGGAACATGAAACAAGTTTAAATTTAAGTTTGAGGAACCATAATGGAGGGCAAAAGACAAATGAGAAACCTCCATTAGAGATTAATGTAAAATACTATCATCCCTAATTACATTGAATTACAGGAGGAAGGACGAGTTGAAACTATCCAGATTATTTGCTTACCCACAGCATTCATTCCAGCTAATTTGGGCATGAACTTCTTGATGTGATCCTCAGCTTTCAGTGTCTCACAGTCAAAGGACACTGAAACTCTTTTTTTCTTATCCTTCTCTTCAAGCATACCCACTACATCACTTTCCCGCCTAAGGAAAATAAAGGCAAACATCAATTTTCTGTTACGGAGGCAGTTGTTGATGGTGAAAGTAATCAAAGATCAAGAACATGAATGTCCAGTATATATGCCATGGCCTCAAAACATATTTTCACCATTTGAACAACTATTATACAAGATAACATTCTGGAAAAAAATACATATATATATTGGCAAAAAATACTTGATGTGTACACTTCCAAAGGTAAAAGATAACTGCAATTTGAAGTTTCAATCTCGTTTTCATTCATCGTTTTAATTGACACAATGTATTAATTGGAGATCGAATGTATTTCATTGTATCATAAATTGCAAGACCCATATATAAATTTTGGAATCATTAATCATTTCAAAATCCCAAAAAATTGCACAAACTACATTACTTATATCCAACTAAGAAACAAAATTCTTTAAGCTTACACATAACTGAATAAATGCTCAAACACGCCATGAAAAAGTGCCATATAATTCCAATAACCTAATTGCAGGTAATTGCATATGAAGTTAATAGAGACATGCAGAGGATATCAAGTAGATTAGAAAAAATGAATTGAAACTTCAAGCTGTACCAGCAGTTACAGCACCACCAAAACTAATAGAGAACAAATCAATTAGATATGGAGTTAACCTAATTCCAATAATATGATTAGATATGGAGTTAACCTAATTCCAATAACCTAATTACACGCTGAGAACAAATCAGTTTAACCAAAACAAAAGAACAAAGAACCAAATCCTCTAAATTTTGAAATAAAGAAGGAGAACAAATCAAAAACTTAAAAATCAAAACGAATTGAAACTTCAAACTGTACCCGCAGTTATAGCACCGTCAGAGGAATTGATATACATGTGGATAGATTTTGAGGGATTTTCTGATTCGAGAAAGAGGAGTTGAGCGACCACCACATTGGCAGTGTCGTAAGCCCTCTCACCTCTGGATGAATGCTCAATAACCATGGGAATCAAACTATACTGTCTCCGGTGTCCAGCGAAAGTGGTTCTTGACATCTGAGATGTTGTACAGCTCCATAATTTCCGGCCAAACATGGTGGATTTAAGACACAGTGGTATCAAAGTATCAAATTTAGGGTTTTGGAAAGGAAATGAGGTTAGTTGGGTAGATTGGGGAAGGCCTGAAATTGAGGGTCATTTAGACGACAAAACCCTTTTTTTTTTCTCGAACAATTTAATTTAATTTTTTTAAACGGTTGGTAAGATATTTTTTAAAAATTTTTAATATCTCAAATTCTTTTTAAAAAAGTAAAATAAGAATTTATTTTACTCAAAGATTTCAAAAATTTAACAATTTTTATATTTAATTAATTAAATAAAATAAAATATATATAATATATATATATATATATATATTCTAATTATAAAAAATAAAAAAATAAATTAAAAAAATCAGAAAATAAATTAAATATTTTTTTAACTTTTAACTCCAAATAAATTTTGTTTTACTTAAAAATTTTAAAAATTTAAAAATTTTTATATTTAGTTAATTAAATAAAAATAAAAATAAAATAGAAAAAAAATATATATATATATATAATAAAATATTCTAATCATATAAAATTAAAAAAATAAAAAATCTAATTAAAAAAATCAGAAAATAAAAATTCATTTTTGGTTTTGGTTAATCATTGAAAGTCTTCAATCCAAAAGTGCTTTTCTCTTCTCCCCTGCCCTTCCAAAACTAACATAATCAAAAAATTAAAATGTTAAATATTTTTATAATAATAATAATATATTAGATTACTGTCTAATTATTAAAAAAAGAAAAGAAAAAAGGCATGTGCAATGTATTTTTATTATTTTTCTTTAATAAAAATGCTAACTTTGCTCGTGTTTCAAGAAGGAAAAAAAAAGAATAGTCAAGAAAAAAAAAACATTTTGGGAAAAATAGTTGGAAACATGAAGCTTAACAAAACGCATAAACAAAACGACTCAACCACGAAGTCCAAGTCGTCCCCTTCAACTAAACCATATTCTATTAATTTCTAATATATATACATATATATATATATATATATTTCATATGTCATGAATTCAAAACATGATATATATAAAAAGAAAATATTTACGATATTTTGTGATATTTTATTGCACATCAATAAGAAAAGTGAATGTGTAACGATATATAAAAATGAGCTTACAAACTTATAATCAACTCGAGCTATTATTTTTAGTATAGAGAAAAAAATATTAATTCGTCAATTGTAGGCTTTGTCAGATTCATAATTACGACACTGATATGTAGGTTAGGATCCTAACAATTAGTATTAGAGTAAGTAACCAGTCCAGACTATGGAAACGACTACACTTAATCGTGGGCTCACTCTCTTTTTTTTAATATAGTAAAAAAATATTAAGGGCCTTGACAGATCCATAGTTGTGACACAAACATGTGAATCCGGATCATGATAATAGTATTAGAGCTGGTAACCAATCTAGACTATGGAAACTGCTAAACTTGATCTTGGGCCCAGCAAGAATCTCGATCACGATAATAGTATTAGAGCTGGTAACCAGTCCAGACTATGGGAACGACTACACTTGATCTTGGGCCCAGTATCTTTTTTTAATATAGTAAGAAAAATATTAAGGGTCTTGACATATCCATAATTGCGACACAGACGTGCGAATCCGGATCACGATAATAGTATTAGAGCTGGTAACCAGTCCAGACTATAGAAGCTGCTAAACTTGATCTTGAACCCAACAAGAATCTGAATCACGATAATAGTATTAGAGTTGGTAACCATTCCAGATTGTGGAGACTGCTAAACTTGATCTTGGGCCCAACAAGGACCCTAGGCCGTGAATGAGGTATCATTTTTAATTTGTATATTGAGAACAATACCAAAATAGGTGATTGTCGGTATTGTTGGACCCATATTTACCTCGTGACATATTTTAAAATATATATATATTTTTGGAAATTAGGTCTCAATCTTTTTGCAAGTGTGAATAATTAAATATGTACTAACTCAAGCATGCGGTCCTATTGTCCAATTTACTAAAATATCATAATTAATTCTATTTGCTAATATATATTTTTTCTTCCAATTCCTCTGTATATTTTTCCTTATTTATTTTGTTTTGAAAGAGAAAAAGGAAAGTTCCGAATTAAAAACAAAGAAAAGAAAAGAAAAGAAGAATTCTTGTTGAAAAAGTAATTTTTTTTATATTAGTCTTTGCATTCTCCTTTAATATAATTATTTAAGACTTGACTTGCAGTAGACTAATTCTAATTTTTCAAAAAACACATGTAAAGGTTTTTATAATAAAATATTATAATATATATATATATATATATATTTTTTTTTTTTTTTATTTATTTATTTATTTATTTATTTGAGTAAAACTTGTTAAATTTATTTAAGAATATTTTTTTTAAATACTCCAAGTCACATGTAAGTTAGTAAAAACTTCTAGTTTATAACATAAATATTCTTGATTATTTTTTTAAAAAATTTAACGGATGATTTAACAGACATTGTAACGGAAGTCCAAATATCATAATATTTTATAGTCTGGGGACCAATTCTAAAAAAAAAAAATTCTTTGAGGATCAATGCCACCAAATCTCTGGGGACTCTTTATACCAATTTACCAAAAGAAAAGGAAAGAAAGAAAAATTTATGTGAAATACTGATATATATATTTGAACTATTAGAATATATATTAGTATTGTTATTCATTATTTATTATAAGGGTCGAATAGGTTTTTTTGAGTCTTTTTACATTGTTGATGGACTCATATAAGAATAGGGTTTGGATTGAGCTCATAAGGGTATATATATATTATTTCACTTTTGTATTTAATTATTCAATGATTATGAAATTGTAGATTGAGCTCATAAGGGTATATATATATTATTTCACTTTTGTATTTAATTATTCAATGATTATGAAATTGTAGTCAACGTTATTATTTTTTAAAATTTTTATTTAATTCCCAATTAATATTAAAATAGGACGAAAAGAATTCAAATTCTAATAAACTCTATTTTTAATTTTGAGTGAAAATTTAATTATTAATTGAGGCAATTGAAAGTTCCATAAAGCTTTCTATATGTATTTTGTGATAGTATATATATAATTGAACGTCCCATCAACCATTTATTCATTCCCCTCGTTTAATTAAATTGACTCAATGACCAAGCCTAACCAATTCAATAACAACCAAAAAAAACAAAGACAAAAGAGAAGGAAGAATTATAAGAATTAATATATTTTACCTAATTTTTAAAAAATTACTTCTTATAAATTGGTAAGAATTGTGTGTTAACCAAATCAGTTATAACTTAGACATCATAAACCCTCTTTATAACTTTAGGACAACCTCATAATACTATAAATATTGTTATGACGGATGTAAGAAAAATAACAAAAATAAAGAAATGACACACAAATTTTACGTGGTTCACCAACAATATGTTGGCTACGTCCACCTAACAGAAGAGGGGAGAACTTTTACTGATTTTCAGAGAGATTACAGAGGTAGTTGTAGGTGACTACAATACACCGAATGCTTTACAAATAAACCTATTTATAGGAACGATGGCAACCACCTCTGAATATAAACTAGATCTAGAATATAAAATATTATATTAGTCAAATATTATAATATTTGACTAATATAAAATATATATTATAATATTTGACTAACTTCCTAATCCCGATGAGAAGTAACAGATTTGACATATTATAATATTTGACTAATATAAAATATTATAATAATAGATATTATAATATAAAATATTATAATAATATATATTATAATATTTGACTAACTTCCTAATCCCGAGGAGAAGTAACAGATTTGACTAATTCAAGGCATTCTAACAAATCTCCACCTTGACTTGAATTCTCTCACAATTTACCAGATGCACCTCCTTGGTGCCAGATGTATCTGCTCCCCTCTCTTCTGCCATTTAACAGCTTGTAATATTTAGCAAGTCCAAACAGTGTTGGAACTTGCTCTGTGGAACTGGCTTGGTGAACATGTCAGCAGGGTTGTCAGCCGTGCCCACTTTCTTCACCCCTTCTCCATAGCCCACGAATATTCCCTTTTTAGCCCTTGGCTCCAGCTTACCCTCATTGACATGATAGTAAGCTGTACAGCCAAAAACTCTCAGATTTGAGTAATCAGCAGGCTTCCCTATCCACACCTTAAACGGTGTTTTACAGTTGATGCCTGTGTATGGTCCCTAATTTGTTATGTAGCATGCCGTTGTAACTGCTTCTGCCCAGAAGCGTCTAGTTAGACCAGCGTTAGAGAGCATGCACCTCGCTCTCTCCAGAAGTGTCTGGTTCATGCGCTCAGCTGCACCATTCTGCTGTGGTGTATCCCTGACTGTGCGATGTCGAGCAATCCTCTCATCCTTGCAAAACACATCGAACTCAGACGAACAGAATTTCAGACCATTATCAGTTCGCAGCCTCTTGATCTTCTTACCACCAAGAAGATCTTCCTTTGACAGAATCTGCAACCCTCTTTCACCCATGTGACCAAGTCTCATATGCCATAACTTGGTCAAATCATCTCGGTGAACCTCAGATGACGCAACAGCTGCAGAACCAGCAACTGTTGAACCTTGCAAAAAGTACAAAGTTCCCTGTTTGACGCCCTTAAGTATCACATTAGAGCCCCTGCAGACATGTATAACTCCACCTTCACCCTTGAAGTTGAACCCCTTACTATCCAGCAAGCTCAGGGATATCAGATTCTTCGTTATTAGTGGAACATGTCTGACATTGTGCAATGTGCAGAATTTACCATCATGCGTCCGAATCTTGATTGAGCCTATTCCAACCGCCTTGCATACCGAGCTGTTTGCCATAGAGACATTTCCCCCGTCTATCTGCTCATAAGTTGAAAACCACTCTCTCCTTGGACATATATGGTAGGACGTCCCAGAGTCAAGGACCCACACATCAGCATGATGCGTGTGTTCGTCTGCAACTAGAGCGATGTCCTCTTTGGAATTGGTGCCATCCACCGCTACTGCAGCAGATCCTTTCTGCTCCAGCGGTTGCTTTCTCTTCTTCGGGCATTCATTCTTCCAATGCCCTGTCTCCTTGCAGTAGTTACAAATATCATTTGCTTTTGGACCCTTGGAACCCGGCTTCTTCTTGCCCAGTTGTCCATGTCCCTTGCTTCCACTGGCTATCAATCCAGCGGCCTGATTGTCTGTCCCTGCTCCAGTCGCCTTATGGCGCAGCTCTCTGGTATGGAGAGATGACCTGACCTCTTCCAGAGACACGGTATCTTTCCCAGCAACGAAAGATTGTACGAAATTCTCATACGACAATGGTAGTGAAACCAACAGAATTAAGGCAGCATCTTCATCCTCTACCTTAACATCAATATTACGTAACTCTAAAAGAATTGTATTTAATTGATCCAGATGGTCTCTAAGAGGTGTACCTTCCTGCATTCGCAGACTGAACAGACGTTGCTTCAGAAGCAACTTGTTGGTTAAAGACTTTGTCATGTATAGACTTTCCAGCTTCAACCACAGACCAGCGGCAGTTTCTTCATCTGCGACCTCAGTGATGACATCATCTGCAAGACACAACATGATAGTCGAATGTGCCTTCTCCTCCAAGGCAGCCAACTCAGCATTGTCAGCCTTGACTTCCTTTGATAATGGCATCCATAAGCCTTGTAGTTTCAACAAAGCTCGCATCTTGATCTGTCATAAACTAAAGTTGTTCCTCCCCGTGAATTTATCAATCTTTACGGTCAACGCAGACATCTTTCTCACCAGATTACAAACCTCGATTACCCGAGCTCTGATACCAGTTTGTTATGACGGATGTAAGAAAAATAACAGAAATAAAGAAATGACACACAGATTTAACGTGGTTCACCAACAATATGTTGGCTACGTCCACTTAACAGAAGAGGGGAGAACTTTTACTGATTTTCAAAGACATTACAGAGGTAGTTGTAGGTGACTACAATACACCGAATGCTTTACAAATAAACCTATTTATATGAACGATGGCAACCACCTCTGAATATAAACTAGATCTAGAATATAAAATATTATATTAGTCAAATATTATAATATTTGACTAATATAAAATATATATTATAATATTTGACTAACTTCTTAATCCGAGGAGAAGTAACAGATTTGACATATTATAATATTTGACTAATATAAAATATTATAATAATAGATATTATAATATAAAATATTATAATAATATATATTATAATATTTGACTAACTTCCTAATCCCGAGGAGAAGTAACAGATTTGACTAATTCAAGGCATTCTAGCAAATACATATAGGAAAATCTTGAAAATCACAACATTTTCTATACAATATATAGATACAGAGAGAGAAAATGAAAGATCATAGGATTTCATCGAAATTCCTTGGTTCTCCTTTATTGTTATTTGTAATTCTTCTTATATTTAAGTCAGAAGCAATAAAAAATGAAAGGAAAAAACATTTTTCTTCTTCTTCCTCACCTTTCGATTTTATCAAACATCTCCAAGGTTATCACAAAGGAGAGAAAGGTGTAAAGGACTTGCACCATTTGAAATAATATTTCAAAAATTTCGGTTATCTTCATTATTATCAAAACTACTTTAAAATTAAAATTCACCAAAACGATGACGATTTTGATGATATTCTTGAATTAGCAGTCAAAACTTATCAAATTAATTATTATCTAAATGCTACTGGAAGTTTAGATACAAATACTGTATCTATGATGATAATGCCTCGTTGCGGCGTGCTAGATATTGTCAACGGAACTAATTGGATGAGAAAAAATCGTCACGAGAAAAATCACCGCTATCACCAATCAACGTTGATCCATATAGTATCACTATCACATTACAATTTCTTTGAAAGTAACTTAAAATGGCCATCTTCAAAAACTCATCTTACCTATGCTTTTTATAGTAGTACTGTTCCTCAAGTGAGGAGTGTCGTGACGAGAGCTTTCAACCAATGGGCATCCGCCACACACTTTACTTTCTCAATGGTTGAGAATCTTGGAAATGCAATCTGTTTCTTTAGAGAAAATGACAACGACGGGCATTCGTTCGACGGAAAAGGTGAAATTTTGGCGCACGCTTTTGCTCCGACTGACGAAAAGTTTCATTTCGATGCGGATGAAGCTTGGTCGATTGGTCCTCTGGCTGATTATATGGATATTGAAACAGTAGCGTTACATGAAATTGGTCATCTTCTTGGACTCGGAAATAGCTTAGTTGTAGGTGCCATAATGTGGCTGAGTTTAGAATCGGGACGCACCAAAAGTTTGCATGCAGATGATATACAGGGGATCAAAGCATTCTACAATGTTTGAATATATATTATGTATAAATTTCTATTTTTGCAAACTTTATATAATTAACTATATATTTTATAGTTAATAAATTTTAAATATTTTAATAATTTTTAAATTTGTCTACTTTTAAAACCTTATTAAAATAGTTATAAATATATAATATATTTTGTGGGGATGATTATTCCAAATTCCCCATTATAAAAGTTTTCTTTAACCATATTCTTTTAAATTATTTTTATTTTTTTCTTAATACATATAAATAATTAAAATTATTCAAATTCAAAATTTTGTATTTTTAATTGCATAACACAAAACGATTATATATTTGTTTTACTTTTATAACTAATATATGATTTAATAAATTATAATTGGGGAATTAAAACTTCTAATTAAATTTTTTATTTTTAAAATTTTATATAATTAAAATATTTTTATCTTTTTATTTATATATATATATATTTTCTATCATATTTTTATTTTTATTTAATTAACTAAATATAAAAATTATTAAATTTTAAAAATTTTTAAGTAAAACAAAATCTTGTTTTACTTTTTAAAAAAATTTTAGATATTAAAAGTTAAAAAAAATATCTTACCAAAAGTTTTAAAAAATTAAATGAAATTGTTTGAGGAATAAAAGGAGTGTTGTCGGCTTTCCCAATCTATCCAATTTAGCCTCATTTCCTTTTCAAAAGCGTTCCGAAATGAAAACCTAAATTTGATACTTCGATACTACTGTGTCTTAAATCCACCATGTTTGGCCGGAAATTATGGAGCTGTGCAGCATCTCAGATGTCAAGAACCATTTTCACTGGACACCGGAGACGGTATAGTTTGATTCCCATGGTTATTGAGCATTCATCCAGAGGTGAGAGCGAATTATATGTATAAATGGAGCAATTGCAAATGACACTGCCAATGTGGTGGTCGCTCAACTTCTCTTTCTCGAATCAGAAAATCCCTCAAAACCTATCCACATGTATATCAATTCCCTGGCGGTGCTGTAACTGCCGGTACAGTTTGAAGTTTCAATTCGTTTTGATTTTTAAGTTTTTGATTTGTTCTCCTTCTTTATTTCAAAATTTAGAGGATTTAGTTATTTGTTCTTTTGTTTTGGTTAAACTGATTTTTTCTCTTCGTGTAATTAGGTAATTGGAATTAGGTTAACTCCATATCTAATCATATTATTGGAATTATGTTAACTCCATATCTAATTGATTTGTTCTCTGTTAGTTTTGGTGGTGTTGTAACTGCTGGTACAGCTTGAAGTTTCAATTCATTTTTTTTTTTTGTTTTTTCTAATCTACTTGATATCCTCTATATGTCTCTATTAACTTCATATGCAATTACCTGCAATTAGGTTATTGGAATTATATGGCATTTTTTCTTGGTGTGTTTGAGAAGCATAAATTTTCTACGGGCTCTGGAGTTGGGCGAATTTGTATTCACTTTTTTGTTTAATTGGTTAATGTCGTTCTGCTATATCCATCAATTTTGTGAACTTTTTGTGAGCTTCTTGAAGTGGTTTAGCCAGAGACCATATTTCTGCCATGAATGGTTCAGATTATCTCATTTTTGTGCGTTTCTTTGATACCTTTCTTCCCCAAGAAAGATGGAATCTGCCTTTTTTTTTTTTAAATGTGTTTAATTCATTGGAGTTTGGAGAATAAATTGGTTCACTCTGTTTTACTGAATGAAATTGTTTTTAACTGAATCATTGTATTTGTAAAAGATGTTTTGCTTCTTTCAGTTGTTATTCTTTGCATTTTATATGGTTTTCCACCATAATGTCACTATCTGGTAATGAATTTAGGGCTAAAATTGCTGTTTCACAAACATTAGTTCTAGAAAAATTTGATTGATCATTTTATTCAGTTATGGGTAAGCTTAAAGATTTTTGTTTCTTAATTGGATATAAGTAATATTTCTTGCATTTTTTTGAGTTTTGAAAAAATTCTTAATATTAATCCGTTATTCAGTAATTCCTTTGTTGAATAATGAATTCTTTAAATGAAATAACTAATGACTCCAAAATTTATGTAGGTGTTGCGATTTATGATACAATGAGATACATTCGATCTCTAATTAATACATTGTGTCTTGGACAAGCTGCTTCGATGGCTTCTCTTCTTCTAGCTGCCGGTGCAAAGGGTGAGAGACGATCCCTTCCTAATGCTACAATTATGATTCACCAACCTTCTGGTGGTTATAGTGGTCAAGCAAAAGATATGACCATCTATACAAAGCATATTGTTCGAGTTTGGGATAATTTGAATGCTTTATATGCAAAGCATACTGGGCAAGACGTGGAAACAATTGAAAAGAACATGGATAGGGACAACTTTATGACACCAGAAGAGGCGAAGGAGTTTGGAATAATTGATGAGGTAATAGATGAAAGACCAGTCACATTGGTTTCTGATGCTATAGGAAATGATGGCAAACCCAAATGTTTAGATTAAATTTTTTTGAGGTGAGATTAAACTATTCTATCAAATAATTGTGATAGTTGTATTTTGGATTTTGCATCTCTGTTTTGTTCCAAAAGTGTTCATTCCTTATAATTTTACATTTTACATGTTCATGTGATTTGTTATTGATAGTTCTTTACTTAATAGGGTGATAGGAGTCCAATGTGTTTTCTTAATCATACATCTAAATAAGTATACTTGTTGGATTGTGAATCGTATTTGAACTCTTACGGTACATATATTATACATTTTTATGTCAAAAGTTGCAATAATTAGAATTACAATAAAAGTTGTACGAAAAATTGAGTACCATGTTTAAGTGGCTTAGATAGAACTGTCTGAAAGACAAATTTGTGAATTTGAAACTAACGAGTTGCAATCTTGCTAGTCTGAATTTGTCAAATTTGTGGTGTTAGTTATGTGATTTGAAAAGATGCTCCTCAATATTAGCTTGTCGATGAAAAGAGAGTTTATTGTTATATACCAAAAAGCTAAAAAATAGTGATAAAAGGTAAGAGTATAGTGTCTTACATAAGAAAAAATGGTTCTTATGGTAGCATTAACTTTTGAGTTCTATTTTGCTGAACCCTTCTGCTACGACACCACTTTATGGTTAATCAGAATGTTTTCCAATATCCCTCTTGTCTATTATAAGCGATGGTCTTGCAAGACTATTTGAAAGTGTGTATTCTCTTTGCATAATGTTGTTTGAATGAAAGAACACTTGCTTCCAATAATGGTGTCGAAGAACAATTTCAAACCAATTCATATCAGAAACAATTTATATGCATAAATTTGGTGTACTTTGCTGTTTAGGTATCTGTATTGTTCTATCTCTGCAATGTTTCTGACATTTTTTATGCAGATTAGATGAATTATTGTTTGAAACTAATGAATTCTTTGCATCTTATTGCAGTAGACTATTGATGAAAGAATTTGTAAGTTGGGTTCAAGACAAAATGCTGTTTTTTTTCCTCACTTCAAAGACAAAATGCTATTATTGTTTTGTATTTTGAATGTTCCTTCGTATCCTATCTTATTTTTCTTATGTATTGGTACAATCTTCTTGCTGGTTATATGGATGTTGAAACAGTAGCATTGCATGAAATTGGTCATCTTCTTGGGGACATAGCTCAGATGCAGGTGCCATAATGTGGCCGAGTTTAGAATCCGGACATTCCAAAGGTTTGCATGCAGATGATATACAATTGGGTATCAATTTATAAAGGATATGCAATTGGTTAGTTGCATTCCCTTTTAGCCATGCTTTTACTGGATAGGTTGTATAACAGTTTACTCATAGAATCTTCAAATCATACTCATGTACTGCTGAATATGAGAAAGATTCCCGAGTGTGAGCTTTTGGTGAAATTTGTTGGTATCAATTGCCAATTAATAAAACCATTTATGCATGGAATAATCTCCTCATGTCATTTTTCTGGTTTGGTTACTTTAGATAGTAAGCAAACTAAATATCAATATTTGTTATTGAGGATAACATGGACCATGGTGCAAGATCTGGTGTGCTTACTCAAGAATTTAGAGCCAATCAACAAAAATGTCTCCATCTATGATTTTCAATTAACATGTTGAAGATGATTTATATGAAGAAATAGTTTATACTTTTAAGGGTGTGTTCATTTGTTTTTTTTTTGACTTGCAGCTGTTGATACTACTGATGTGCTTCTAGAAAAAGATTCAGTAACTTTAGATGAAGTTCTAAAGACATCAAACAATGCTGTTTTAATGGCAATAAAACATATATGGAAAGAATGGGAATTCAGTATTGAAGGTAAAAGTTGCATTCTGGCCATTTATTTCCATCCTTAATAAATGCTTTATCATTTAATCTTCAGTAAATGATTTCATGAGGTTGTCATACTACCCTAGAGACTCCAAATTCATAGAACAAGTCTTAAACAAAATTAAAAATTAAACCTAAAGGAAGAACAGAAGAAATTAAACCTCAGGCATTACAAGCTTATTAAACACCTTAGAACAAAAACTGCATACCTTAATCATTTCTTCATGAATGCCAACATGACCGTAAGAATCAAAATAAGCCGCGTCAAAGTTTGTACACGGAAGCGGAGAGGCTTTCTCTCTGCCATCCTCCTTGTCTTGACGGTTAGAATCAGAAACCCTATTACTATTACTACTACCAATGCCGTCTCTGTTATGGAGCCGTGGCCTTCCACGGCTACCACGCCGCACTCGGTTTCCCGACGGCTGACTGCCGCCTCCACCTTGATTTTGCTGATGGAATCCGTTGCCGGAGTAATCCCCGGTCGCTGGTTGGTACATTGCACTGTCTCTGAAATCTCTACCTCACGACAAAGTTGCCAATGTTGAGGGACTTACAGAAACTGTTCAAAATCTATCGGCTTTTGATGATACAGTACCGCTTCAATAGGAAAAAAATAAATAAAATAAAATAAAATCTCTTGAATCCCTAATTTTTTTAATTTTTTTTTATAATATTGATGATTTTTCAATAGGAAATAGCTATGAGCCATGGCAGTTCTTCGAGGAAGAAGAAGACAACAAGCATGGATGAAGTAGACGAATTGTTGCGCTCTGCACAAGATGATATGCTTCTAAAGCTGAGCATACACTCCCACATAATGCAATCTGGCCCTTTTGCTCAAACCTCCAGTAGTACAATTGATCCAGATCTTGATCGCCGTTTTGGAGCCCTAAAATCGAAACCGAAACCAAAACTTTCAACATCAATAACAAGAACTGAAATCGATAAGAAGAACGGTGAAAGAGTTGTCGATGATTTTAATGAACGTGCTATTTTTGCGAGATTTGCTGCTCTCAAGGACTCTCTCCTTGCGCAATCTTCTTCTTCGTCTAGTGTCGGTGTTGATGAGAAGATAAACAATGGGGAGAAGTACGATTCTGCTGATGAAGAGGATGAGGTGCAGAAGCTGATTAATTGGGCTACAGATGCTGCTAGACTTGATCCTTCACCTCCCTCTGATGTTGATACTGTTGATGATTTTGAAAAAGACAGTGATTCTGAAAGTGATGGTGACGATGAGGATAATCATAAAGTGGGTAAGAAAAGGAAATGAGATCAGATTTTGAAATTGTCACAATTTTATTCATAAATCTTTATACTACTTGTCTATAATAAGTTGGCCTAAGTGAGTATGCTAGTTTGTGCTAACATCTTATATTCATGGTCTGGTTCTAGTATTTGTCTATTTTTGTTTTAGATTTTATATTATTCCTTTATTTAAGCTAAACATTCTGAAGAGGAATGACTCCAATTGGAGAGATTATGTTAGGTCCTGTCAGGGTAAATCTTACAGCACTCCTGAATAAATCCAAACTCTGGTTTCCCTTTGATGGTCGGTTCTCCATTTCAATTCTGCTTCATAATAAAAAAATATGATCATTTACCATTTAAATTATTCTGTTATTGATTAGTTATATTTGGGATTTTGCCAAATTTTCAGCATTCTAGTCAATGTATGTCTTAATATTACCAAAACAGTCTTAAAAAAATGCTTCAAAATGGATAATTGAAAGATCCAAAGAAGAATGGGTGCTACATTAATGGATGTGAAGAAGAATGAGATGTAATTTTCTAATGAATTTTGGAAACATTATTTATATCAGGAGCAGTGCATTAACATGAATTTTCTCTTGTATTGTGATTTTTCAGTGCCCTTTGGGATCAAATTTTGAAACAATAAGATTCCTTATCATGATGGAGTATAGTTAATCAAAGTGTTGATTCTACACAAAGTTGTTTTGTAATTTCTATTGTTTGCTAATGAAAAGCAAACAATAGATTGAGTTATGATGGTTGAGATTTGAATTGATTAAAAATGTCATCCAAAATTATGATAATACCAACCAATTGAAATGTGTGAGAGCTTATTTCTTCTCTAATAGTAGCAGGTGGTAATACTGGTTCTGTATTAGTTCTTCTGTTTTGTTCAATAACATGACTGACTGTTTAAAATCATTATGGTGTGCATATTCAAGAATGGTTATGATCTTTTTGTTAGTGTATTTACTTATGAACAACTTTGCTGGTATATTAACTTTCCTGCAGAACTTATCACAGAAGGAGCAAGTACTGATTAGTATTTCTGTATATGGTCAAATAGACTTTGTTGTTTTACCAAAACCATATCAATGTCATGCAATTTTCTAATCTGTTCTTATGAAAAATAGGCAATAGAGTACTGAACTCAGGTATGGCTTCTTTTAAGTTGCTTTGATGATGCAATCAATGTATATCACTTGGTGGCTATGTTTGTGTTAGTCACATTTTTCATGAAAATCAGCATTACTAATAGAGTTGGAACTTTATGCCTGATTTTGGTTTTATTGTCAATCTTTTGGTTTGTATATGTTGGAGGGAGAACAATATGGATGTATGTTTGCTCTTTTATGTTTAGAGAGAAACTATTAACATTTGGTTTTTATTTTTAGTTTTGTACTTTTTTCATTTTTCTTATTTTGTGGCTTATTTAGTCTTTTTAATCTGAAATAGTAAAAAATTTAGAATTTCACTATTTTTTGAAAATATAATTAAATAGGCAACAATTAAAAAAACTAAAAAATTACAAAAAAATAAAATAAAATTATTAAATATAAATAATTAGGACTAAGCACTTCAAGTATATTCCTCTATGTTTTTAAGCATACATTATAATCTTCCTTTATTTATTTATAATAATAGTGGCAGTGATGAGGAACAAGACATATTGTTTTCGTATGTATATATATATATATATATAGAGAGAGAGAGAGAGAGATGAGGAAGAAGATATATATTGTCCAATGGAGGAAAACCACAAGTCCACAAGCAAACTTCATTTTGGAATATAAACAAAGTTTAGGGACGAAAATGCATTTTGAAATTTCACAAAATCACAGTATAAAAGCAGCAGCACTGGAGCAGACTAAATTCATCATTCTCGAATGGCTTTAGAATTTCATAGTTCAACGACAACCAAAGAAATCTCACGAGCGTTCAGTCGTCCTCCAACGGTCGGCTATAGAAGTTCCAACAGATTTTTCTCTTTGGATGCCCGAAATCCTCACCGAGTAGCACAATTACACGTGAAGAAGAAAGGAAATGGCGGTTCTGTAAATGAGAATGTCGTAGTAGTAAATAGTTATCGAAATGGTGCTATTAGTGATTGGGAGTAGGAAAGACGCGGTTCTGGATTTTTGTTTGAATTCGCCTTATCTCTCCCCGGCTTTGCGTTTTTGGTATGCTTCAATCAATTTTCTTTATCCTACTTTGCTGCAATGTTTGTATCTATTGCTTACACTGTTTTTTTTTTTTTAGAATATATATTTTTCCCATCACGAATGTTCTCAATTGATTTATTACTGTCATCGGGAGTAAGCATAATATGAGGGGGAGAGGGGGAATTCTAAAGAATTTTCTGTGATATCGGTGAAAATAACAATAGGATAAGGTGCCTTTTCCAAGGAAAATGCAAGAATTATGTGGTTACACTGTATCTATTGCTTACACTGTGCCTACTTGGTGTGCTTACTCAAGGGTATTTGAGGTTTCTATCTTTTACCTATCATTGAGTTTGGCATACTTGTAAAAGGGCCTTATTTATTTGGCCAAATGTCATAGTATGTTTGAGACCCATCTCTGAGATGCCTTAAATTCTGTAACTCTTGATTGCTTGGACATTTATGGTAAAGCTCTATGACTTTGTGATTTAGCATAACCAGTTTACTTCCCCGCTGTTTTCATCCTATATTTAAAAATTCATGCAGTTTCTGTAAGTGCTAAACATGTATGTTTTTATGATCTGACTGCACTATAGGAACATTCTTGTGGAGGATTCATCAAATGTGCAGTTGCAGCAGAGGTTGTCAAATCGAGGTCTACTCTTTGTGCCTACTTGACTCCATCTTATTGAAGTAGTCCTTAGTCATATATGTAAATGTGAAACACCAGATATAGCTCAAATCTCATATAAATGTTCTATTTCATGGCTGTTACAATGAATGTTCTTTTTATCAGCTGAAGGAGTTATTCTAGTTTCACATTCATATGGATGAGGAGAGTGTAGTATGTGGCTACAACTTATGTTTGGCAAGTACATGCTGCAATTCAGACCCATTCCTTAATCTTGCTATCCAGGATTCCACAATTACCTGTATTATAGTATATCATAAAATCTTGCTATCAGACTTAGTAGCCTCTTGGAAGGAGAAACCATTTTGTCCAACTAAAGTTTGGTGTTATCTTTCCCGTTGTTTAGATAAAGTAAAAAAAAGGTGATGACACACCTCATAAACTAAAGTTTGGTGTTATCTTTCCGGTTGTTTAGATAAAGTAAAAAAAGGTGATGACACACCTTATAAAAATAAAATACAATTAAGGAAATTAAAAAAAAAAAAAAAACTCATACAAATATATGAATCATCATTTTTTATAAATAAAAGGTTTAAAACCAATGTATAAAAATATAAATAGTAAATTGAAGAATTTTAAAATATGTTATTGTTATTTATTAAATTAAAAATAAAATAAAGAGTATTTATGATTTAATTAAGAAAAAAGAAAAAATGGTATTTATAGTAAATGTCTATAAAAATTTAGAAACTAGTGATTCAAGTTTTAGATTTTTTTCTGAAAAAAAAAATCTTTTCATATTAATTATTTTATATTACTTCTATATATATATATATATATATATATATATATATATATATATATATTTATTTATTTATTTATTTTAGAATTAATTACAACTGAAAAAATTATTTACATTAATTTTATGTTTTATTTAGCAATTTATTTATTAAATTCTGTATTTTTTAAATTACATGAATAATAACTCTAAAATTTATATATAAATTTTGTTAAATATGATAGAGGTATATTTCAGCTTCACTTATATAATATGTTTTTAATGGAATATTTGGTAATAATATGTAAACAATGAGTCATAATCAATATTATTATTAATATTATAACTTGTAGAATATTTTGAACATTATAATAGTCAGTTATTCACCACAAAGCAAATGATTGAATTTGAAATAATTTTAATTCATGATATGTAAAGTATTTTCTACAAAAACATAGAAAAATGAGAAAAATATAGATAAAGACAAGTTTATAACATTAAAAAACATTACGAGTTTAGAATAATCATTCACGAATAAAAAAAACACTAAAATATTTTAATTATTTTAACTATTAAAAAAATATTTCAAATTTATTAACTATAAAATATATAGTTAATTATACAAACTTGTAAGAATAAAAATTTAGACCTAATATATATATATATATATATATATATATATATATATATATATATATATATAATTATCACAGATGATAGAGTGTTTTAATTCCCAAAATGTCATCTGCATGCAAACCTTTTGTGTGTCCCAATGCTATAGTCGGCCACATTATGGCAGCTTCAACTGAGCTATGTCCGAGTCCAAGAAGATGACCAATTTCATGCAACGCCACTGATTCGACATCTATATAACCAGCAAGAGGACCAATCGACCAAGCTTCATCCGCATCGAAATGAAACCTTCCGCCAGTCGGAATAAAAGCGTGTGCCAAAATTCCACCTCTTCCATCGAGTGGATTTCCATCGTTGTGATTTTCACTAAAAAATCGATCTTCAAATCAGCATTTTCAAGATTCTCAACCATTGAGAAAGTGAAGTGTGTGACAGATGCTCATTGGTCGAAAGCTCTTGTCACGACGCTCGTCACTGGAGCACCAGGATTACTATAAAAAGCATAGGTAAGATGAGTCTTTGAAGATGGCCATTTAGGATTACCTTGAAAGAAAGTGTAATGTGACACTGTATGGATCAACGTTGATCGGTAGTAGTGGTTTTTCTTGTCATGGTTTTTTCTCATCTAATTAGTTCCGTTGATAATATCTGGCACGCCGCAACGAGGCATAGTCATCATAGATGCAGTATCTGTATCTAAACTTCCGGTAACATTTAGATGGTAATTCATTTGGTAAGTCTTGACTGCTAATTCAAGAATATCATCAAAATCACCATCGTCGTCTGAATGAGTTTTGTTTTTTAAGTGATTTTGATAATAATGTAGATAACCAAAATTTTGAAGATATTGTTTCAAATGATGTAAGCCTTTTACACCTTTCTCTCCATTGTGGCGGCCTTGGAGATCTTTGATAAAGTCGAAAGGTGAGAAAGAAGAAGAAGACTACTCTTTGCTTTCATTTTCTGCTGCTTTTATCTTAAATATAGGAAGAATTATCAATAGGAATAAAAAAGAAACAAACAATTTCGATGAAGGCTTATAATCTTCCATTCTCAATATAATTTCAAGATAATGAGATGATATATTGAGAGAAAGTTGTGTTAAGCTTTTCAAAATTGTTTTCTATTGTTATTTATAGAGTTTACATTCGCTGTCTAATTACCAAAATTTTCATCCTAAGTTATATATATATATATATATATATATATATATATTCATTTAGTACATTAGATCTCTATCTTTTTGCAAGTTTAAATAATTAAGTATGTACAAACTCAAGCATGTGGTTCTATTGTTCAAATTGCTAAAATATCATAATTAATTATATTTGCTAATATAGATTTTTACTTTTAAAAAAAATCTTATAATTGGGATGGCAAGCTGAAGAAACACATTTATATTTATTAGGTACATATTATTTTAAGAATATTTTTTGTATATTTATATATATAATTTTTTTTATGTTTATAAAATTTAATAGAATCCGCAGAATATTTAAATAATTTTCTTTCTTTTTTTTAATATTCAATATATATATAATATATATATATATAATATATATATATATATATATATATATATGATACATAATACAAATCTCCTTCAATATTTTATGTTGAAAATTAGATTTCTAAATTCCCTCGTTTCTAAACCAGCGTGAAGAAAAAATCATAAAAGAGAATTTATTTTTGAAGGAATTTATAACAAGAAAAAATTCATTTAAAAAAAATAAATTTACTATTTCAACTAATTTGAATTTAATTGTAAATATATTAAAATTAAATTTGTAAACATATAAATTTATTTAACATTAAATTTTTTTTAATTAAACATTTCTTTTCTCTATTACTAGTTAAAACCTATTTAATTGATTTAAAATGTCACAATCATATATGTTTACTCTTAAAACTACATAGCTTCAATATTTTTTAAATTTTTAATTTGCGCTCTATTTATAGGTAAAAAAGTAACAATTAATAGCTGTTAAGTTTACATGTATCATTTATCTAACTCTTGATATATTAAATATCTTGATATATATATAATATATATATATATATATATATATATATATTTAAAATAATATAAATAATGTTATTATTTACGATTATGTATGGAATTATTAGCTCTCATAATTATAACAAATTTTTTTTGTTTTTTACTTTTTTTCTGACATAATTACAATAAATAAAAATATTTATTCTAGTTAAATTTTAAAATTTAAAGTTATTAAAAACACCATAAAAAGTAATTGTGAATGTAAAAAAGGATATACAAATCATTGATAAGTTTTGGTTGAAAACACTATTTAGAACAATTAAAATAGATGAATAACTTATAATAAAATGTTTAAAACCAATGTAAAATAATATAAATAGTTAAAATAGTGAATCAAATATAATAATTATAAATAATAGTATTAGTCTATTAAAAAAAAATCAGAAATCAATGATTAAAGTTTTAGAATTAATTTTTTTTTAATAAAAATACTTCTCATATTTAATTATTTATTAATTTAATTTATGCTTTTTTATTTTTTATTTTTTAGAATTAGTTACATTGAAAAACAAATTATATTAATTTACTTGTTTATTTAGCAAAATATTAAAAATTTCAAATTAATTAATTAATTACTCTCTAAAATTTATACATAATTTTTTGTGATTTACAATAAAAATATATTTATTTTTCAATTAATATAATAGGTAAAAAACTAAAAATTTTATATATTAATTATAAAAGTAAAACAAAGATATAATCGTTCTGTGTTATACCAATCAAACAAAATATATCATCATTCACACAAAACAAATTTGAAATTATTTTAATTATTTATATATAAAACATATTAAGCAAAAAAAAAAATGAAAATAATTTTAAAAAATGTGGTTAAAGAAAATTTTTATGATGGGGAGTTTGGAATAATCATCCCGCACAAAATATATTATATATTTATAACTATTTTAATAATGTTTTAGAAGTATACAAATTTAAAAATTATTAAAATATTTTAATTATTTTAAATATTATATTTAAAATATATTAACTATAAAATATATAGTTAATTATATAAACATTGTAAAATGGAAATTTATACATAATATATATATATTCACATATTGTAGATTGCTTTGATCCCCGTATATCATCTGCATGCAAATCTTTGATGCGTCTTGACTCTAAACTTGGCCACATTATGGCATCTGCAATTGAGTTATGTCCGAGTCCAAGAAGATGACTAATTTCATGCAACGCTACTGTTTCAATATCCATATAACCAGCAAGAGGACCAATCGACCAAGCTTCATCCGCATCGAATCGAAATAAAACCTTTCGTCAGTAGGAGAAAAAGTGTGCGCCAAAATTTTACCTTTTTCGTCGAACGAATGCCCGTCGTTGTGATTTTTTCTAAAGCAACCGATCTTCATATCAACATTTTCAAGATTCTCAACCATTGAGAAAGTAAAGTGTGTAACGGATGCCCATTGGTTGAAGGGTAAATTATCTTACTAACACTTGAACATTTCAAAAATTCAGTTTTTACACCTGTATTTATTTTTGCTTTGAATTGACACTTGAACAATAAAATATCATCTTCTTTGCCCTTCCGTCCAAAATTTCCGTCACTCTTCATTTTCCATCCAATTCTTAGGGGTATTTTCGTCTTTTAAAATCATTAAAATTATTAAAGTTTTATTTTTAGGGATAATTTTATCTTTTTATAAAATTTTAATTTTCGTCTTTAAAATCATTAATATTTTAAAATTATTAAGGTTTTATTTTTAAGGATAATTTTGTCCTTTCATAAAATTTTAAAAATTTGAAGGATTCGATCCTTCAACCACACAAATGACAAAATTATATTAATCCACTGAAACAACTATTAACATGTTAATTTATATAGAACTTATATTTTATATTGCATAATAGATGATGCTAAAATAAATTTAACATAATGAACCCCTAGATTTGAACCACAATCGTATAAACAATAAATAAATATTTACCATTTGGATAAATACAAAAATTTATATTATTTGAAAATTATATTAAATACAAAGATTCTGAAAAAATATTATCCAAACAACACAATTTAAACCATGTCTTCCTAGCCATTCCCTTCCTCAAATCTTGAATTTTTTTTAACTTTCAATGCGTTACAAAATACAAATTTTGAGTTTTTTTTTACAATGGCATTATTACATTATTAGTGTCAGCAATGACATGATATAAAAAAACACCTCCAAATTCATGTTCTACACGAATTCGAAACAAAAGATTTGAAAAACAACTTCAGTGCAAGGTTTGAGGAAGGTGACAAAAATAAAAACTTGTGGTTTGAATTGTGTCATTTAATAATATTTTTTTTTGAGAATGTTTATATTTAAAATATAAAATGTAATCACAATATAAAATGCATATTTATTATTTTTGTAATTACAATATAAAATATAAGTTTCAAATAAATTTATATATTTATAGTTGTTCTAGTGGGTAGATATAATTTAGTTAGATGCGTGGTTGTAAGATCAAATCCTTGAAATTACAAAAAAAATAATTTTTAGATTTTTAATAATAAAGTGAAATGGCAAAATTACCCTTGAAAATAAAATTCTAATAATTAAAAATGCTCATAATTATAAAAAGACGAAAATGCCCCTAAAAATTGGATGGAAAATGAAATCTGACGGAAATTTTGAACGGAAGGGCAAAGAAGGTGATATTTTATATTTTAAGTGTCAATTCAAAGCAAAAATAAATATAGGTGCAAAAACTGGATTTTTAAAAAGTTCAAGTGTTACTAGGATAATTTACCCTTGGTTGAATGCTCTCGTCACGACACTCCTTACTTGAGGAACAGTACTACTGTAAAAAGCATAGGTAAGATGAGTCTTTAAAGATGGCCATTTTAAGTTACCTTCAAAGAAACTATAATGTGATACTGTATGGATCAACGTTGATGGGTGATAGGAGTGATTTTTCCTGTGACGATTTTTTCTCACCCAATTAGTTTCGTTGACAATATCTGGCACGCCGCAACGGAGAATTGTCATCATAGATACAGTATTTGTATCTAAACTTCCGGTAGCATTTAGATGATAATTCATTTGGTAAGTCTTGACTGCTGATTCAAGAATATCATCAAAATCGTCGTCGTCTTGAAGAGTTTTAAAGTGGTTTTGATAATAATGAAGATAACTGAAATTTTTGAGATATTGTTTCAAATGGTGCAAGTCCTTTACACTTTTTTTTTTGAGATATTGTTTCAAATGGTGCAAGTCCTTTACACCTTTTTCTCCTTTGTGACAGCCTTGGAGATGTTTGATAAATTCAAAAAGTGAGGAAGAAGAAGAAAAATGCTTTTTCCCTTCATTTTTTTTGCTTCTAACCTAAATATAAGAAGAATTACTAATAACAATAAAGGAGAACCTAGAAATTTCGATGAACTTCTATGATCTTTCGTTTTCTCTCTCTGTATGCATATATGTATAGAAAATGTTGTGATTTTCAAGATTTTCCTATATATATTTATAGTATCATGAGGTTGTCCTAAAGTTATAAAGAGGGTTCATGATGTCTAAGTGTCACGAAGTGCCTCTTCTTGGTAAGGCCACCAGTTCACGACACTCAACACAACTTACGCGCGGCACGTGCGCAAGCGCAAATACATGCAGTTGACAAACAATCACCAAGTAAAGGGGTAATCAATAATATTTACGGGCAACTCGCTCAACCTTTCTATATTAACCAATAGGAAGGAATTACAAAGAGTCAAAGTTGCGCGGCCACACAAGCCTTCAAGATAGAACAACCCTAATCAATCTATGCTATCCCTCTATTGCTCTGTCCTCTCTCTGTCTATCTCTTCTCCCTTACCCAACTATCCCTATTTATAACCATCTAGGGAGTGGCAGAGTTTAGAGTCATTCTCATGGGTCACGACCCATCCAACTACGGCACCCTTAGAGTTCCCAACATAAAGTTCAGAACTCAAAAAGTTGTCTGTTGTTAATATGTCTAGCGATGGGTCGAAGTGTTATCTGGTAGTAGTTAAGACAAGAGTACATTGTGTTGACTATCTGGTCTGGACTAGTACACACACTACACATCAGGAAGACCCTGTGACTAAGAAAAAGTTCAACCTAGTTGTTGATTTGTTTTCTGCCTAATCATAACAAGCTACTAAAAACATCTGAGACCTTGTCATAGCAACCTAACCAGTCAGACATGTGTTAAGAATTGTCTGAAGAATTTTTGGAATAAAAACATGACTAGGAATTTAAGTGACTGCACTACGGTATAGAATCACTAACTTCAGGTAGACTTTGCTTGAGGACAAGCAAAAAGCTAAGTGTGGGGTTATCTAATACGCGAAAATCGTATCACCTTTTTAGCATATTTTTATGTATGAATTTGGGTGAAATTGAGGGTAAATTGATCTTAATTGTTCATTATTTACTTAATTTCACAGTTTTTATGATTTTGGAAGTGTCAGGTAAAAAGTAGATGAAAACAGCAAATTTTGGGGCAAAAACGCAATTTTTTGAAATATTGACTTGGTCAAAGGGTCAGGACGGGCGTCCAGGACCCGGGACGGGCGTCCCGACCTGGTCAACAGATCAGGACAGGCGTCCCAATCCGGGACGGGCGTCCCGAACCCCCAGATCCAGTCCCACATCGAATTTTTGATGAAAAATCACCCCGGGAAGCTGCTATAAATACCCCAGGCCTCCAGCAGTTGAAATCATCCCTCTCCACTCGATCTGAGTCATTCAGTGGTTTCCAGTGTACAATTCTCTAGTACACAACTCACTCAGAGACTCAGATTTCAGTAGAAGTTTTCTTTCTTTCCTTTTTGTTTTCATTTTTTCTAGTTTCTGAGAAATAGTCTCAGATCTTAGGCTTCTATAGATAGGTTCGTTTCTGGTATTCATAGAATACCCGGGATTTTGTTAGGAGATCCTAAGAGGGCTCTAGGCGTTCGAAGAGTCAGTCCACATGGCTGGGCTTAAGCTGGGTATTAAGGTAAAGCCCAGTTACGTAAAGGGTGATTTCTTTATGGCATCAGTCCCCATGTCCCTCTCTTATATGTTGTTATTGTGTTGTTCTAAATATTTATTATGAATGCGAGATTACGATTTTTATGAATAGTTATTTTATATGTTGACGTTGTTATGTTTTTCCGGAAATAGCCACCTGCTTAACATTCACTATGTATGCATGTTTAATGTGCTCTTTTAAACTAAAGTTAGGGTTATAGACAATTCCTAACCACGGTCTAATCATAACCTGTTTAGTTTAACAGGCATCAATTAGTATTGGTGTCTGCCATGCTAGATAAAATAACCTGCTGAACACCCTGTTTGTTAGAGTAGTCTAGGGTAAGCCGGGCCGAGTTCGATTATGCCGGCGGCTAGGGCAAGCGGTATGATCCCCGAAGTGACATAGGGCTTTCATGGATGCCTTCGTCTCGAACCGTGAGTAGGGCCGTCATTAAGGTAGGGCGGTTTATTAGAAACCTCGGATGTGGTACGCCTTTAGACACAGAACATAGTTGCAATCCAGGCTAAGATATATCCAAAATACTCGAATATAGGTCAACCAACATATAGGAGCAGTATAACATAAAATCAGGACCTCATCTATGAAACACTTTTAGGAGTAATTAGACTTAAACCTAGTGGAGAATGGATCACCCTCTCATCAAAGTATTTGATGAAGATTGCATAACTGGATCATAAGATAGGAGTTAGGATAAAAGGCTAGTTACTACTAAGCCGTTGCCACTTCCCTGGGAGTACGATATTAATAAAATAAAATCGTAGATACTTTCCAACAGACTAGCTACACGATAGGTACTCTGCCTTAGGTTCTGGTTGATTAAGTGACAATAATTGAATGCTAAGTGACAGTTAGTAAGACTCAGTCCTTAATTACTCATAATCGACATAGGTAAATAAAGCCTATCTTTTAGCATACCAATCGGAACTGCACCAGATTTTTGGCGCCGTTGCCGGGGAAATATCATAATGAATTTAGGATTCCTGATCAAAATTCTAGAGGCTTATGATAGGTAACGGTAGTAACCTAGACCTTAGACTAACACTTATGTTATACCAATTAGACAATCAATTTCCGAAATATAGGGTTATCATAACTAATTAATTTTAAATGTTATCTGGAATTAAGACATTTAGGATAATCAAATTCTAGAAAATTATTCTAGAACCATATTGAGGTAATTTAATTGCTTTCGAAATATTAAAAGAAAAAAAAATTTAAAAATTTAAAAATCCGAAAAAAATTGTACTTTTTCTTGTTCAATGGTAAGTTGTTCTCTTTTCCCTATCTTTTGTGTTCTCTCCTTTTAATTGAATAGTTGTTTTGTTTTCTCTTTCTTCCAAATTTTTTTAGTTTTCACTTTCCCTGTAACCCCACTAACCAGTTTGCTCAGGCTAAAACGTGTTCTTCTCTGTAGTTGCATGACTCAATCTTCAGAAGCTAACCTTGAAACACCAGTTGAAAATCCTGAACGAATCATTCGCACAGCTAATAGGCGAAGAACAGAAATGGCTGCTGAAAGACCTACCCTTGAATCCTACATCCAGCCCCAGACTATCCCAGTCTCATCTGCCATCCGAATCCCTGGAACCCTCGCTATGATCTTAAACCGAATGTGATCCAGCTGATTATAAATCGGGTTCAGTTTGGAGGAACTGCAGCCGAGAATCCGTTGGAACACCTATCCGATTTCTCTTCTCTCTGCGAAGGCCTCAAGGGAGATCATACTGCAGAAATAACTAAACTCAACCTTTTTCCCTACTCACTGAGGGACAGAGCAAAGAGATGGTTGGCCCAGCTACCTACTAACTCCATCACCTCTTGGGACGAGTTAAGTAAAGCCTTCCTAGAAGAGTACTACTCTGCAGCAAGAGTCCTAGAATATCGAAGGGCTCTGTCTAGTTTCACTCAAGCTGCTGATGAGACAGTGATCGAAGCTTGGGACAGATTCAAGGAGCTACTCAGGCTCTGCCCCCAACATGGACTTACCGAGGCATTGCTGATTCAGCAATTTTACGGGGGTATGTCAGACATGGGTAAGCAAATTCTTGATGGACTCAATCCCCAGAGCGGTTTCAATGGAATGAGTGATGTAGATGCTAGAAACGCTCTGGAGAGACTCTACAGGAACAGCAAGAATTGGCGCACAAGTGGCCGAGCTAAGAAGCAACCAGTAAATGCGGTCGCTGCCTCCACTGAGGATCGATTTGAGGCACTGAAGGCCAGCATTACTAATCAGCTGAATGCTTTCCAACAAGGGAAAAGCATTCAGTCAGTATACCAAGTCTGCGAATTTTGCCAAGGACCACATTTCAGTGGGGATTGTTATGGTAATGGAATATTAACTATTCCAGAGGATATGGAACAAGTGGACGCAGTGAACTCTGCTCCTATAGGAAATACCTACAATCCCACTTGGAAGAACCATCCGGGATTTAGCTGGAGAAATAATTCCGGGACTACTAACTTCCAGAAAAGGGTACCTCAGCAACTGCCGTATCCACAGAACCAGCAAGTCGCTCTGCCGCACCAAGGAACTACATCGTTCCAGCTGACCCCATGCAAGAATTCAGAGACATGCTGAAGAGCATTTCCGACTCTAACAAGGAAATGATAGAGTCCAACAGAAAGATTCAGGAAGCTCACGCAGAAAGAATCCAGCAGAACGAGAATACAGAAGCAGACCGAGCAAACAATCAGAAACACACAAGCTGCTATACAAACTTTAGAGAGGCAAATGGGTCAGCTATCCACCCATTTCTCTCACAGGTCCCAGGGAACGCTACCAAGCAACACTGAGACCAACCCTCAAACTGAATGCAAGACCATCACTCTAAGATCTGGTAAAATTCTATCTCCATCTCCACCCAAACCATCTGACCCTCCTATTCTTGTGCAGGAACCAGAAGAAGGCTCCAAGGACCCAACGCCGACGGATGTCGAAATCGAAGTAGCAAGGAAAGGGAAGACGGAGTTTATTCCTGAGTACCGGCCAAAAGTACCTTACCCTGCCAGACTTATGCACAATAAAGATAAGGAGCAATTTGAAAAGTTTCTTAGAATTTTAGTCAGATTCATGTTAATTTACCTTTACTTGATGTTATTTCTGAAATGCCAAAGTATGCTAAGTTTTTAAAAGAAGTTGTTAGTAATAAAAGAAAATTTGACATGGACAAGGTGGTTCTTAATGAAGAATGTTCGGCGGTCCTGTTGAATAAACTACCGTCTAAACAGAAAGATCCTGGTTGTTTTACCTTGCCATGTACAATTGGAAATATTACTAACATGCATGCATTAGCAGACTTAGGAGCTAGTATTAATCTTATGCCATCTAGTTTATTTGATAAATTAGGATTGCATGATTTGAAAACGACTAGGATGTGCATACAACTTGCAGATAGGACAGTCAAAATCCCCAAGGGAATAATTGAAGATCTCTTAGTAAAGGTCGGAAAATTTGTATTTCCTGTGGATTTCGTTGTCATGGACATGAATGGGGAAGGAGGAGTGCCCCTGATCCTAGGTCGACCATTTCTAGCTACCTCAAAAGCATTAATAGACGTCAGTAATGGTCAAATCAAGTTAAGGGTAGGAAATGATGACATCACTTTTATCTAAATGAGACCCTTAGGTATCCGCATGATTTAGATGATACTTGTTTTTTGTGGATGCCATGGAACACTTATTGCAATTAACGTGACAGACCTATGCTCAAACTATCAAGTTCTAAGTGAGGACTCCCTAGAATTAGAGGAGCCTGAACTTAGCTCTTCTGAAAATGAAATTACTTCTGATAGTTTCACTGAGATAGGTGATGATGAGATGAAGAAAGAACGAACCTCGTTTGAAGATCCACCAGACTTGGAACTGAAGGAACTACCCACTCATCTGTGCTACGAATTCCTAGATGACAACAAGAAACTTCCCATTATTCTTGCAGCTGATCTGACTGCAGAACAAAGGAAGCTGACTGTGGACATGTGCAGAAAGCATAGAAGAGCCTTTGCCTACAAAATTGCAGATATCCCAGGTATTAATCCAAGCTTTTGTTCGCATAAGATTCTTCTAGAAAATGAGTATAAGCCATGTGTGCAACCTCAAAGGAGGTTGAATCCTAATGTGTGTGATGTTGTTAAGAAAGAAGTCATTAAACTGTTAGATGCAGGACTTATCTACCCTATCTCAGATAGTGAGTGGGTAAGCCCGGTGCAGGTAGTACCTAAGAAAGGCGGGGTATAACAGTTGTTAGGAATGAGCATAATGAACTAATCCCTACAAGAACTGTAACTGGTCATCGTGTATGCATAGACTATAGAAAATTAAATACGGCCACACGAAAAGATCACTTTCCCCTTCCTTTTATTGACCAAATGTTAGAAAGATTATCTGGACACATGTTTTATTGCTTTCTTGATGGGTTTTCTGGTTATTTTCAAATTCCTATTTCCCCTGAGGACCAGCATAAAACTACATTCACATGCCCTTTTGGAACATTTGCATATAGAAGGATGCCTTTTGGTTTGTGTAATGCACCTGCTACATTTCAACGTTGTATGACTGCTATCTTTGAGGACATGTTAGGAAAATCTATGGAAGTTTATGGATGACTTTTCTGTTTTTGGTAATTCATTTGAGGTTTGTCTAAAGAACTTAGTTAATGTTGAAACGTTGTATAAAATCTAACCTGGTTTTAAATTGGGAAAAATGCCACTTCATGGTAAAAGAGGGAATCGTTTTAGGACATAAGATCTCACACCTAGGTATGGAAGTAGATAAGGCAAAAATTGAAGTTATTTCAAAACTACCTCCTCCCAAAAATGTGAGAGCCGTTAGGAGTTTTTTGGGACACGCTGGCTTTTATCGTAGGTTATAAAAGATTTTTCATTAATAGCCAGGCCGTTGACCAATTTACTCGGAAAAGATGTTCCATTTGTCTTTGATGAGAAATGTCTAAAAGCTTTTAATAGACTTAAGGAACTCTTAACTACTGCACCTATCATGACGTCACCAGACTGGAGTCTACCTTTTGAGCTTATGTGTGATGCTAGTGACTATGCAGTAGGAGTAGTTTTAGGACAAAGACATGATAAGAAATTTCATGTAATATATTATGCTAGTAAAACCTTAACTGATGCTCAGGAAAATTACACTACGACAGAAAAGGAATTATTAGCAGTAGTATATGCATTTGATAAGTTTCGATCTTATCTAGTCCTGTCTAAAACTATTGTTTATACTGATCATTCTGCACTAAAATACTTGTTCAATAAAACCGACGCAAAACCAAGATTGATTAGATGGGTTTTATTGCTTCAAGAATTTGACATAGAAATTCGGGATAAGAAAGGGGCAGAAAACTAGCCGCAGACCACTGTCTAGGCTAGAAAATCCGACCCTAGAAGCCATTGATGAAACAATCATATCTGATAAATTTCCGATGAAATCTATGTGCATTATTTGCTATTTCTCACCCCCTTGGTTTGCAGATATAGCAAATTACTTGGCAGCCCGGACTCTCCCTAGTGATATCACTGCTCAACAAAGAAGAAAATTCTTTGCTGACCTGAAATATTACTATTGGGAAGATCCTTTTCTATTTCGAATATGTGCAGATCAGATGATCAGAGATGTGTATCTCAAGAAGAAGGTTTCCAAATTCTGGAACATGTCACTGCGGACCAACAGGCGGTCACTTAGCTGCAGCTAATACCGCCCGAAAAGTATTAGAAGCAGGCTTTACTGGCCTACCATATTCAAAGATGCCGCAGCATTTACAGATCGTGCGATGCCTGTCAGAAAGCGGGAACCATATCTTCTCGAGACAATCTACCCCAACAGGCAATTCAAAGTGTAGAAATATTTGACATATGGGGTATAGATTTCATGGGTCCGTTTCCTTCCTCTTTTGGTATGAAGTACATCTTAGTAGCCGTAGAATATTTTTCAAAATGGCCTGAGGCACAGGCCCTACCTACTAATGATTCTAGAGCCGTATGCAGATTCCTTAAGCAGATTTTCGCCAGGTTTGGATGTCCAAAAGCCCTAATCAGTGATCGAGGTACGCACTTCTGCAACTCTCAATTACAGAAGGTACTCCAGCAGTACGGAATTCAGCATCGCATTTCCACAGCCTACCATCCTCAAACCAACGGGCAGGCTGAGGTAACCAATAGGGGAATAAAGAGAATCCTAGAAAAGACCGTGGGTGTTAACCGTAAGGATTGGGCCAATAAACTGGAGGATGCATTATGGGCCTTCCGTACAGCATACAAGACCACTACGGGGTTCTCACCCTATTGACTAGTCTACGGAAAAGCATGCCATCTTCCGGTTGAACTTGAACATAGAGCTTACTGGGCAGTGCAAAAATGAAATCTCGACGATAATTTAATTAAGGAACACCGGATTCTACAACTCAACGAATTGGATGAGTGGAGGCTCAAAGCCTACGAGAACTCACATCAGTTCAAAATGACAAGTAAACTCCGGCATGACAGACGACTCAGAGCCCAGAAAAATTTTGAACCAGGCGACCAGGTATTGTTGTACAACTCACGTTTCAAATCTTTCCCAAGAAAACTGCGTAGCTGTTGGTCAGGACCGTTCACAATCAAGGAAGTATCACCTTTCGGAGCATGTGACATCATGGATTCTGACGGCATTATTCAAAAAGTAAACGGACAACGCCTGAAGATTTACAGAGAGCCATTTGACCCGTCCGAGCAGACTGTGGACTTCACAAACTAAGGGAGTATCTCTTTCATTCTATTTCTTGTTTTGTTATTTCTATGTTCCTTCTTACCCGTAGTTAGTTGAATAAGTGTGGGGTAAGAATTTTTTCTGTTTTATTTCTTATTTTCAAATAAGTGTGGGGTAATTAGATATGCATGAACACTGAGGACAGTGCCAGAATTAAGTGTGGGGTAGCAGTGCACGGTGCACTGTAGCAGTTTGCAAAATTTTTCGCATGCTTTTGCTTGTTTTCCCCCGTATTTTCACACCCTTCCAAAATTTTTTCAAAATTTTTCCGTCTTTCAGACTTCTAAATGCAGTATGCTTGGTTAAAACAATTGCTTATGTCTATGATATGTAGGTAGTATGTTATGGTTAGTAGGAGATAATTGATAGCTATCTTGGACTAAGTGATTTGGAATAGGGAATTCCTGATAATTGAGCACAACTTTGTCTGGATTAGAGACCTCAACCAATTACCTTTTCAAGACTGAACTAGATGAAATTAGACCAGTTGTGGATGTTTTGACAATTAGAATGACTGGATGAGACTCTGAGCTAGAAGTGAAAAGAAATTAAAGGAAGTTAATCAAATAAGGGTAGTTTGCCAGCGGCCTTCGCTACTCGAGCACCACTCCTTCGGGGAATTTAAAGCCTGATGCCCTAAGGTCGTGTAGATCTGGGAGTCATCGAAGTGGGACTCGCTACATGGGTAGTTGAAGTTGACGTGTTCTAAGCAGACTCAAAATACCCTGAATCTATAAAGAAAATAACTAAATGCTAAAACATTAAAAATTTGATCACCAAAGATCAGAACTCAAAAAGTTGTATGTTGTTAATATGTCTAGCGATGGGTCGAAGTGTTATCTGGTAGTAGTTAAGACAAGAGTACATTGTGTTGACTATCTGGTCTGGACTAGTACACACACTACACATCAGGAAGACCCCGTGACTAAGAAAAAGTTCAACCTAGTTGTTGATTTGTTTTCTGCCTAATCATAACAAGCTACTAAAAACATCTGAGACCTTGTCATAGCAACCTAACCAGTCAGACCTGTGTTAAGAATTGTCTGAAGAATTTTTGGAATAAAAACATGACTAGGAATTTAAGTGACTGCACTACGGTTTAGAATCACTAACTTCAGGTAGACTTTGCTTGACGACAAGCAAAAAGCTAAGTGTGGGGTTATCTTATACGCGAAAATCGTATCACCTTTTTAGCATGTTTTTATGTATGAATTTGGGTGAAATTGAGGGTAAATTGATCTTAATTGTTCATTATTTACTTAATTTCACAGTTTTTATGATTTTGGAAGTGTCAGGTGAAAAGTAGACGAAAACAGCAAATTTTGGGGCAAAAACGCAATTTTTGGAAATATTGACTTGGTCAAAGGGTTAGGACGGGCGTCCCGAACCCGGGACGGGCGTCCCGACCCAGTCAAACCACCGGGACGGGCGTCCAGGACCCAGGACGGGCGTCCCGACCTGGTCAACAGATCAAGACGGGCGTCCCAATCCGGGACGGGCGTCCCGAACCCCCAGATCCAGTCCCACATCAAATTTTTGATGAAAAATCACCCCGGGAAGCTGCTATAAATACCCCAGGCCTCCAGCAGTTGAAATCATCCCTCTCCACTCGATCTGAGTCATTCAGTGGTTTCCAGTGTACAATTCTCTAGTACACAACTCACTCAGAGACTCAGATTTCAGTAGAAGTTTTCTTTCTTTCCTTTTTGTTTTTGTTTTTTCTAGTTTCTGAGAAATAGTCTCAGATCTTAGGCTTCTATATATAGGTTCGTTTCTGGTATTCATAGAATACCCGGGATTTCGTTAGGAGATCCTAAGAGGGCTCTAGGCGTTCGAAGAGTCAGTCCACAGGGCTGGGCTTAAGCTGGGTATTAAGGTAAAGCCCAGTTACTAGGCTGAGGAAGCGTCCTCCGAAGGTTCTGGCGAGCAGAGTCAGGGCGAGCAATACGACATATACAGCAGAACGCTCCGTCGGCGAGACTACGTAAAGGGTGATTTCTTTATGGCATCAGTCCCCATGTCCCTCTCTTATATGTTGTTATTGTGTTGTTCTAAATATTTATTATGAATGCGAGATTACGATTTTTATGAATAGTTATTTTATATGTTGACGTTGTTATGTTTTTCCGGAAATAGCCACCTGCTTAACATTCACTATGTCTGCATGTTTAATGTGCTCTTTTAAACTAAAGTTAGGGTTATAGACAATTCCTAACCACGGTCTAATCATAACCTGTTTAGTTTAACAGGCATCAATTAGTATTGGTGTATGCCATGCTAGATGAAATAACCTGCTGAACACCCTATTTGTTAGAGTAGTCTAGGGTAAGCCGGGCCGAGTCAGATTATGCCGGCGGCTAGGGCAAGCGGTATGATCCCGAAGTGACATAGGGCTTTCATGGATGCCTTCGTCCCGAACCGTGAGTAGGGCCGTCATTAAGGTAGGGCGGTTTATTAGAAACCTCGGATGTGGTACGCCTTTAGACACAGAACATAGTTGCAATCCAGGCTAAGATATATCCAAAATACTCGAATATAGGTCAACCAACATATAGGAGCAGTATAACATAAAATCAGGACCTCATCTATGAAACACTTTTAGGAGTAATTAGACTTAAACCTAGTGGAGAATGGATCACCCTCTCATCAAAGTATTTGATGAAGATTGCATAACTGGATCATAAGATAGGAGTTAGGATAAAAGGCTAGTTACTACTAAGCCGTTGCCACTTCCCTGGGAGTACGATATTAATAAAATAAAATCGTAGATACTTTCCAACAGACTAGCTACACGATAGGTACTCTGCCTTAGGTTCTGGTTGATTAAGTGACAATAATTGAATGCTAAGTGACAGTTAGTAAGACTCAGTCCTTAATTACTCATAATCGACATAGGTAAATAAAGTCTATCTTTTAGCATACCAATCGGAACTGCATCACCCAACTATCCCTATTTATAACCATCTAGGGAGTGGCAGAGTTTAGAGTCATTCTCATGGGTCACGACCCATCCAACTACGACACCCTTAGAGTTCCCAACATATTCGGTCTTGTGCCTGGGTCCAGGCCACAATGCCTCGGCCCACGTACATCCATCTCTATAAAAGGATTGGCACACCACAGAAACCCTAGATCATATGTTCCTCGTACACTTACTCCGCTGCTGCCGAAGCTGCCCCTCACCCTCGGGACAAAGAGTCTCACACTAAGTTATAATTGATTTGGTCAACACACAATTCTTACCAATTTACAAGAAGTAATTTTTTTTAAATTAAGTAAAATATATTAATTCTTATAATTCTTCCTTCTTTTTTGTCATTGTTTTTTTGGTCGTTATTGAATTGGTTAGGCTTGGTCATTGAGTCAATTTAATTAACGAGGTAAAAGAATAAATGGTTGATGGGACGTTCAATTATATATATATACTATCACAAAATACATATAGAAAGCTTTTTATGGAACTTTCAATTGCCTCAATTAATAATTAAATTTTCACTCAAAATTGAAAATAAAGTTTATTAGGATTTGAACTCTCTTCGTCCTATTTTAATATTAATTGAAAATTAAATAATTTTTTTTAAAAAAAATAATAACATTGACTACAATTTCATAATCATTAAATAATTAAATAAAAAAGCGAAATAATATATATATATATACCCTTAGGAGTTCAATCCAAACCCTATTCTTATATGAGTCCATCAACAATGTAAAAGGACTTAAATTTTGAGTCCCCAAAGTTTTTTTTTTTTTTTTGAAATTGGTTCCTAAACTATAAAATATTATGATATTTGTCCTTTCGTTACAAATTCTGTTAAATCATCCGTTAAGTTTTTTTTTTAAAGAAAAAATCAAGAATATTTATGTCATAAACTAGAAGTTTTTACTAGCTTACATGTGACTTGGAGTATTAAAAAAAAAAACTAATCTTAAATAAATTTAACAAGTTTAACTCAAATAAATAAATAAATAAATATATTTATTTATTTATTTATTTATTTATTTATTTAAGATATTTTTTAAAAAAAATTTGTCTCTACCACGTTTCCAACCAAATTAGAAAAAAGTAATATATATATAAAAAATATTTTATATAAAAAACTTTACAAGTGGTTTTTGAAAAATTAGAATTAGTCTATTGCAAGTCAAGTGTGAAAGTACTAAATACTATGTTGAATAATTATATTAAAGGAGAATGCAAAGACTAATATAAAACAAATAACTTTTTCAACAAGAATTCTTTTTTTCTTTTCTTTTTTTTTTCTTCTTTCTTTTCTTTCTTGTTTTAATTCGAAACTTCCTTTTTCTCTCTCAAAAGAAAATAAATAAGGAAAAATATACATATATATATATATATATATATATATATATATATAGAGAGAGAGAGAGAGAGAGAGAGAGAGAGAGAGAGAGGGAGAGCAAAGAAAGCAACTACATAACATAAAAGTAGAGAGAAATTAACGCATTTGAGGTGTGGAATTAGGTCAACGGTCAAGTCTCTTTGTTACAATTGGATTTTGGAAACTTGTAATACTTTTATATATATATATATATATCTTTCTCTCTCTATTTATTTAATTACAGTGAAATTTTAGCTATTACTGGAAATCCTAATATGATTAATAAAAAAATAAATTTAATTACATTAGAGAATTAGTAAATAAACTTTTAAATACTTCTTTTAGGCCGATGATCGCAGATTCGAAGTTCAAATCTTTCCTAGAACCAGATAATCTTCTCCGATCGAATTCAAATTTTTTTTATGGAAAAAATAGTGACACGCATTATAAATATTATATAAGATCATACTCATAAGTAAAATTTTCTTCTAACTAAAAGTTAGACATTCTTTTAAGGAATTAGACTTTTCAAATGTATTTTGAACAGAAAAATTGAAAGGATCAATTTTATTTTCAAGTGAAATGACAAAATTAACCTTGGTTAAGAATTCAAAGGCAGTCAACTTCGAATGATATTGGAAGAAATATTATTAGGGACCGAAATTTTTGTTTCTTTCATTTTGTTTTTCTTTGTAAGCTTTCACGGAGTCATTGGCGATGGCTAATTAACGAACCTTCATTTTCATTTGTTGTAAATTTCTTCCATACATTATATAAACCATTTTTCAATTGCATCCACAAAATATATAATCCAAAATATAATAATAATATATATATACATATATATCTTCGTTTTATTTATTCGATGTGGGACTCTAATATTTGTATATCTTCGATTCATTCTTTTTTATCATGAATTTAACTTTAAGGGCTTTTAGACTAAATTCGATCACTGTATTTAATTTCATTTTTCCGAGTGCCGTCATTTTGATCGAGAGTCTTTGGATTTGATCTCGAATTAAGGATTTTTTAGAGCTTCACTGCTTGCTTCTGAAATTATTGACAAGCTTGAAGGGATTTTTAACGTTTTATTTCTTCTTGATATGATTTATCTCTCTATAAATGTTTTTATTAGTCTTTTATTTATAAATGAAGAAAAATGTAGTGAGAAAATGTAACGTATATTCGTTTTTATTTTATTTTATTCGGATTCATAATTAATTATAAATAATATTAAAAAAAATTACAAATTTTGATTTTTTGTTTTTCCTCACACGGTTTAGAAACGATGGAATTTGGAAAAACCTAATTTCTACAACAAAGACAAAATATAATAGTTTTTCTTTTCCACTTGCGAACTCATGCCATCACAAATATAAGATTTTAATTTTTTTTTAAGTAAAAAAAAAATATATATATATATATATATATATATATATATATATATATATATATATGTTAGCAAATAGAATTAATTATAATATTTTAGTAAACTTGATAATAGCGCTGCATGCTTTAGTTAGTACATATTAAATTATTCACATTTGCAAAAAGATTGAGACCTAATTTCCAAAAAGATGGAAAGATTTTATCTTTTGCTTATTAAATTAATCGATTTCAGACACGAAATTAAATTAAGATAAGTTCTTGGTTTGATATTATTTATCGAATAAGATTTAGGTAGTTTGTTTGAAGTGTAATTCGGAATAGAAACTTTAAGATATGAATGTGTTGCAAAATAAAAGAAAAGATAAAAGCAAGACAAATTTTGGAGAAGACTTATTTGACAAGTGCATTTAACATGGATTTAAACATATGATTGACCAAGTCACACACACATACATGAAACCTTGTAACGGAACACACAATCTAAACCCTATAAATAGATGGAAAACAATCTTCAAAAACATAACACTAGTTCTCTCTCTCTCTCTCTCTCTCTATATATATATATATATATATATATATATCATTTCAGTTTCTTGAAAATATATTGAGAATGGAAGATTATAAGAGTTCATCAAAATTCCTTGTTTCTCTTTTATTATAATTAGTAATTCTTCCTATATTTAGGTCAGAAGCAGTAGAAAATGAAGGAAAAGAGCATTCTTCTTCTTTTTCCTCTCCTTTTGACTTTATTAAACATCTCCAAGGCTGTCACAAAGGAGAGAAAGGTGTAAAGGACTTGCACCATTTGAAACAATATCTCAAAAAATTTGGTTATCTTCATTATTATCAAAATCACTTTAAAAACAAAACTCATCAAGACGATGACGATTTTGATGATATTCTTTAATCAGCAGTCAAGACTTACCAAATGAATTATCATCTAAATGTTACCGGAAGTTTAGATACAAATACTGTATCTATGATGACTATGCCCCGTTGCGGCGTGCCAGATATTATCAACGGAGTTAATTGGATGAGGAAAAAACCATCACAAGAAAACCCACTACCACCGATCAACGTTAATCTATACAGTGTCACATTACACTTTCTTTCAAGGTAATCCTAAATGGCCGTCTTCAAAGACTCATCTTACCTATGCTTTTTATAGTAGTACTGATGCTCAAGCGAGGAGAGTCGTGACGAGAGCTTTCAACCAATGGGCATCCATCACGCACTTCACTTTCTCCGTGGTTGAGAATCTCGAAAATGATGGAAGAGGTGGAATTTTGGCACACGCTTCTATTCCGACTGACGGAAGGTTTCATTTCGATGCGGATGAAGCTTGGTCGATTGGTCCTTTTGCTGGTTATATAGATGTCGAATCGGTAGTGTTGCATGAAATTGGTCATCTTCTTGGACTCGGTCATAGCTCAGTTGAAGGTGCCATAATGTGGCCGACTATAACATCGGGACGCACAAAAAGTTTGCATGCAGATGACATTTTGGGGATTAAAACACTCTACCATTTGTGATAATTATATATATATATATTAGGTCTAAATTTTTATTCTTACGAGTTTGTATAATTAATTATATATTTTATAGGTAATAAATTCGAAATATTTTTCTAATAGTTAAAATAATTAAAATATTTTAATATTTTTTTTATTCGTGGATAATTATTTTAAATTCGCAATGTTTTTTAATGTTATAAACTTGTCTTTATCTATATTTTTCTAATTGGTTTCATGAATTAAAATTATTTCAAATTCAATCATTCGTTTTGTAGTGCATAACTGACTATTATAATGTTCAAAATGTTGTATTAATAATAATAATAATAATAATATTGATTATGTCTTATTGTTTGCATACTATTACCAAATATTCGATAAAAACATATTATATAAGTGGATCTAAAATATACCTCTATTATATTTCACAAAATTTATATATAAATTTTAGAGTTATTATTCATGTAATTTTAAAAATTCAGAATTTAATAAATAAATAACTAAATAAAACATAAAATTAATGTAAAGAATTTTTTCAATTGCAATTAATTCTAAAATAAATAAATATATATATATATATATATATATATATATAACGTAATATAAAATAATTAAATATGAAAAGATTTTTTTAGAAAAAGAATTTTTTCACTAGTTTCTAAATTTTTATAGAATTTACTATAAATACCATTTTTTTCTTTTTCTTTTTAATTAAATCATAAATACTCCTTCTTTTATTTTTAATTTAATAAAATAACAATAACATATTTAAAATTTTACTATTTATATTTTTTTACGTTGGTTTTAAACCTTTTATTTATAAAAATGATGATTCATATATTTGTATGAGTTTCTTTAGGAAATTTTTTTAATTCTACTTTATTTTTATTTTTATAATATGAAACTATTCGCTTAAAAAAATTGAACTCTTGATCATCCCCTCTATAAGAAGAAGTATTTAAAAATTTGTTTATCAATATTTTTAAATTACTAAATTAAATTAGTTTGTTTATTAATTAATAGAAATTTAGTCGCTAATAATTTCATAATTGAAATATCAAAAAAAATATTGCTCTTCTTTTCCGCTTAGTTTTTTATTATGAGTTTTTTTTTTTTTTTTTTTTTTTTTTTGCCGTCCATCTAAACAAATATAAATAGTATGATATTAAGGTTTCCAGTAATAGCTAAAATTTCACTGTAATTAAAGAAATAGAGAGAGAAAGTTCAATTTTGCATTATATTTTATATATATATAAAGCATTACAAAATTTCAATCCAAGTGGAACGCAAAGACAGTTGACCGTTGACCTAATTCCACGCCTCAAATTCCTTAATCTCTCTTTATTTTTACTTTTTTTTTTGTTGAAACTGGAATTTTATAAATAAATAAAGGAAACTAATTACATGGACTTCCTATTCTCTTAAACTTGCATTTAATTTTATATATATATATTATTGAGTAAATCATATAAAGAGTTAAATTTTTAAAAAATAATTAGTTTAGATGTAAATTATGTCTTTTAATTTGAAATTTATTTAAAATAATTTATGTACTTAGAAAAAATATATATATATATATAAAATTATGTGAAAAACTGATAATATATATATATATATATATATATATATTTTAATTGTTATAATATATATTAGCAATATTGTTATTCATTATTTCTCTAAGGGTCCAATAAAATTTTTTTTTTTTTTTAGTCTTTTTACATTGTTGATGAACTCATGTAAAAATAGGGTTTGGATCATAAGGGTATATATACTTTTATTTCGCTATTATATTTAATTATTTAATGATTAAGAAACGGTAGTTACCGTTATCATTATTTTTTTAAATAATTTTTTTAATTCTCACATAATATTAAAACAAGAATTGAGGCAATTGAAAGTTCAATAAAGATTTCTATATGTATTATTTGTGATAGTATATGTATATGTATATATATAATTGAACGTCCCATCAACCATTTATTCTTTCTACTTGTTAATTAAATTGACTCAATGACCAACCCTAACCAATTCAATAAGGAACAAAGAAAAATATTTCTAAGACTTAATATATTTTTTATCTAATTCTAAAAAAAAAAACTACTTCTTGTAAATTATTGGTAAGAATTGCGTGTTGACCAAATCAGTTATAACTTAGACATCATGAAGCCTCTTTGTAATTTTTGGACAACCTCATAATACTATAAATAAATGTAGGAAAATCTTGAAAATCCCAATAGTTTCTATATATATATAGAGAGAGAGAGAGAGAGAGAATAAATGGAAGATCATAAGCAACAAAAAATGAAGGGAAAGAGCATTCTTCTTCTTCTTCTTCTTTTCCTTTCGATTTTATCAAACATCTCAAAGGCTGTCACAAAGAGAGAAAGGTGTAAAGGACTTACACCATTTGAAACAATATCTCCAAAATTTTGGTTATCTTCATTATTATCAAAATCACTTTAAAAACAAAACTCATCAAGAGGACGATGATTTTGATGATATTCTTGAATTAGCAGTCAAGACTTACCAAATAAATTATCATCTATATGTTACCGGAAGATTAGATACAAATACTGTATCTATGATGACCATGCCTCGTTGTGGTGTTCCAGATATTGTCAACGGAACTAATTGGATGAGAAAAAATCATCACGAGAAAAAAAAATCGCTACCACCAATCGACGTTGATCCATACAGTATCACATTATAATTTTTTAAAAAGTAATCCTAAATGGCCGTCTTCAAAGACTCAACTTACCTATGCTTTTTACAGTAGTACTATTCCTCAAATGAGGAGTGCTGTGACGAGAGCTTTCAACCAATGGGCATCTGCCACACACTTTACTTTCTCAATGGTTGAAAATCTTGAAAATGCTGATATGAAGATCGGTTTCTTTAGAGGAGATCACAACGACGGACATTCGTTTGACGAAAAAGGTGGAATTTTGGCGCACGCTTCTGCTCCGACTGACGGAAGGTTTCATTTTGATGCGGATGAAGCTTGGTCAACTGGTGCTCTTGCTGGTTATATGGACGTCGAAACAGTTGCATTACATGAAATTGGTCATCTTCTTGGACTCGGACATAGCTCAGTTGCAGGTGCCATAATGTGGCCGAGTTTAGAATCGGGACGCACCAAAGGTTTGCATGCAGATGATATACAGGGGATTAAAGCACTCTACAATGTCTGAATATATATATTATGTATAAATTTCCATTTTTGCAAGTTTGTATAATTAACTATATATTTTATATTTAATAAAGTTTAAATATTTTCTAATATTTAAAATAATTAAAAATATTTTAGTTGCTTTTAGTCAACCTTTTTTCGCAGTGTTCCAGTCAGGGATATTTTTGTCCAATTTTTCTTAATTGTTTTTATTTTTCTTAATTTTTTTCATTTTTCTTAATTTTTTTTCTCTCTCTTTCTTCTTTCTCTCTCCATTGATTTAATTTTTTTTCTCTTTTCATCCTTTTTCTCTCTCTTTTTCTTCTTCCTTTCTCTCTCTTCCTTCTTTCTCTCTCCTTCTTCCTCCTTATTTCTCTCCCCACAGTCATGACCACCATTTTCGCTTTAATCATTCATTATCCACTTCTTCACACACTGTCTCGTCTCTATCTCACCATACCAAATAATCAAATCTCTCATGGCTTTGAACTCATTTCTCCTCTCTTCTCCGCTTCCATCAACGTCCCGCAACTAAGTGTTTTAGCTGTCAGAACTCTCAGACAACTCAATCCTCCCCTAAAATTTCTGAACAAGTAGGTTCAGGTCTCTGCATTTGCACGCCCGGGATACAATTCAACGAGAAATCGAATCCCACGTGTTTTAGCTTCGAGCAATCTTCATTGAACCAAAAAAAAAAATTGCCCGCGATCGTCAGATTCATTAGGCTTCTTAATGAACAAACCAAATCTGGTAATGTACCAAACAACTTGTTGTGTCCCATGTTGAAAACCTCGATATTAGCTAGACATGAAATCATGTCGGGGTAAATGCCCCACTAACAAATTGTAACTCACATCCAGAACCTGTAAATTGTAAATTCGTCCACATCCCAATTCCTTCCGGTATGCAACCCGTTAGTTGATTGTTAAGGAACAAAATCTCTTTAACTCCCGTGTATCTCAAACTAAACGGAATGTCGCCGGTTAATTTATTGTTGGCTAAATTGATCACCGATGCTGGCGAGTTCCCTAAATTTTGAGGGATTTCGCCGTAAAATTGATTGTTATTGAGGAGAGAGGAAAAAAAATTGAAATGAGAGAGAGAAAAATTAAGGAGAGAGGGGAAAATTAAGGAAAAAACTTAGTTCAAAATGGAAGTTTGAAATAAATTGAAATGAGAGAGAGAAATGAAGAGAAAGAAGGAGAGAGAAAGAAAGGAAGAAGAAAAGGAGAGAGAAAGGAGGAAGAGAAAAAAAATTAAATTAATGGAGAGAAAAATGAGGAAGAGAGAGAAAAGAGGAAGAAGAAGGAGGAAAAAAAATTTAAAAAAATTAGATAAAAATGTCCCTTGACTGGAACAGTGCCAAATAGTCAAAAAAAGGTTGACTAACGGTAAAATTAAAGACTTAACGGTTTGACTTAACAGATGTGCATGTACTGAGACCTTTTGAAAAGTGAAAAAAATTTTTATGCGCAAAAATTAGATTTTCAAATCTAAAAAGTGCAACTAAAATAGTATACCCTTATTTCAAACTCACTATCATAAAGTTGTCTTTTAAGCATAATGTTTTAAATTATTTTTACATTTTGCCTAATATGTTTTACATATAAACAATTAAAATTACTTCAAATCTAATATTTTGTTGTGTAAATAAGTGATTATATTTTTTTGTTTAACACATATAATATAAAATCATTATATTTTTTATTTGACGGTTATGATTAAGATATAGTTTAATGAATTATAATGGTAGAGTTAACATTTTCAACACGTAATGTGACATACTATATTAATTGAAGATTGAATATTTTTATTGTAAATAAAAAAGAATTATGTATAAATTTTACGGAGTAAATATACACATTAGTTATTTAATTTAATTTGAAAATTTCAGTATTTTTACTAAATAAACAAGGAAATTAATATAATTTTTTTTTTTTGCAATTGCAACTAATTCTAAAAAAAAAAAAAATAATGTAATACATTGAAATGAAATAATTAAATATATAACAAGTATTTTTAATTAAAAAAATCAAATTCTAAAACTTTAATCATTGATTTCTTTTTTCTTTTTTATAAACATACTACTTATTTTATAATTATTATATTTAAAAATTTTGAATTCACTATTTTAATTATTTATATCTTTTAAACATTTTATTTATAAAAATGATCATTCATCTTATTTTACATTTTCAATTAAAACTTATCAATATTTTACGTTAAAATATATTTTTGTCAGAGTATATATATATATTTTATATTCACAATTAATTTTTATTAAAAAATTTATATTAACAAAATACATTTGTATTTATTATAATTATGTCAAGAAAAAAATAAAATAATAAAACTTTTTCATAAATTCAAAACATAGTAAAAATAATAATACATTTAAATTTTTAAAAGTTTTTAAAATAAAAATAATTAAAAAAATTTACTCATTATAATTGAAAGAAACATTATGTGGACTAACCGATACCTAAATTTTTTTTTCTTAAATAGTTCTCAAATTATAAAAACACACATAAATCACATTTTACCTAATTTTTATTTTAAATTTTAAATAATTAATATAAACAGTCTTAAATTATAGAGATTTGGTAACATTAATTCATAAGTTATTTTTTTTTGTTTGTAATTGATCCTGAATTATGAAAAAATTGTGACATTCATCGTTTCGTTAAAAATTCCATTAAATAAAAAAATCTCGAAAGATATTTATGTCACTGCATTATTTAAATATATTTAATAATAGACACATTCGTATATATATATAGTCATCAAACTATAGATATTTGGTGAGATTGGTCCTTAAATTAATTATTTTTGATGAAATTGTCCTCAAATTATAAAAAAATTGAAACATTGGCCCTTTCGTTAAAAATTCTCCACTAAACAAAAAAAGGATGAAACTTAACAAATTTTGTTAATTAAATGTTAATTTCATGATATAAGGATAAAACTTATCAAAATTATTAAATAATGGTTGAAATAATATAAAAAATTTAAACATGAATGAAATCACAAAATTTATGTAATTTAAGGGATGAAATTTGTCATTCGTTCAGGGTCAATTCTACAAATTTATATATATATATATATTGTGGGCTAATGTCACCAATTTGTTCCATATATGATTGTGACATTTTGACCTAGTTAAATAAGTATTAACTAGTCGTAAATGAATAATTAAAAAAAATTAATTAATATATATATTCAATAAACAGACTAAATTTTCAATAATTACTCAAAAAGAAATATTACAAATTTAATCCTTTATACTATTGATATCTTTGACACGAACAAAAAAATATATATATATAAGGGTAAATTATCCCAGTAACACTTGAACTTTTCAAAATTCCAGCTTTTGCACCTGTATTTATTTTTGCTTTGAATTGACACTCGAACTACCAAATATCACCTCTTTTGCACTTCCGTTCAAAACTTCCGTTAAACTTTAATTTCTGTCTATTTATCAATGGCATTTTCGTCTTTTTAATTTAAAAATAAATTATAAAAAAAAAACTTTTTTCACCCATCACTCACTTTCCCTAAATAAACGCAATATATCTCTGCGTTCTCCTAAATCTCTCCCCCTTTCCCTATCTATTCTTCAACTCTTTTTTTCAAATTACTTTGATTTAACCTCAGATTGTTCAGCTTATTTTTGCAGAATATCCAATACCCAGTAGGCAAGAGTTGTTGTTACGCTTTGTTTTATCCCGAAATTGTAGTCGATTGGTTTGAAATTTTATCATACTTTTTCCCAAAATTCCTAGTGAGCAAGATTTGCCATTACCATATTGTTATTGAGGTCGAATTTGTCGGATAAGAACATCATGGACGAATCGAAATCGCTCGAGGAGATATTTTATTTGCTATAATGAACAGGTAACCCTATTTTTTTTCTGAATCAATGAAAACTTTATAAAACCCTAATTTTTAAATTTTTATTTATTAAAATTATGTTTTGTTCATTAAGGTAGGAAGCAAAAAATGCATTTTTTTCAGTAGTTCGATCCAATTATGTGCAAGAGATCCTCTGAAGTCATACTTGAGTTGCTTCAAAAAATTCGTACTTTGGAGGATAACAGTGAAGTTACAAAATTTTTTCTGAAACTAGAGACAAGCTACTGCCAGAAAAATGGGGCAATTGTAATTTTGATTATTGCATATAGTAATAGCAAAGAAATCCTTCAATTGAGTGGGCATGATTTGTAATTTGGACAGGGAATACTAAAAGTGAGTGGGCAAAATTTGTGACTCAATGTTGAGTGGATTGGTTGTCCTTGTCATTTTCTTTCAATGACATTAATTTTCATTGAAACTAATGGCATTGAAGTGGAGAATACAGTGTAAGATTTTTTTTGTTGAACATCTTCAGAAATCTTCGAAACTATTGGAAAGTTCTGGGACATATAGTGTCTTTTTATATGTATCTTTTTTTCTCCCAATATAGTAGCAATAATAGCTAGGCAATCATAGAAATGATGTAAAAAAGAGATGGAAATGGATTTTTTTGTTTTTTTTGGACGCAGGAGTTGATTGTATTGTAATTGTTTCAATTTTGTGTGAGTTTTCATAATGTAACATTCTTATATATTATCAAATAGTTACTTTAATTTTATTTATTTTCGATGTGGGAAGAATTCTACACAGCAGGAAGGAGAAGAGGTCAAAGTAAATAAAGTAAAGATATTATAATTTCAGTAAAATGTACCATGGCATATGAATTCTTCAAAAATTTCAAAAAAAAAAAACATGGATGACAGAAGAAAAAATAAATTCTACAAACTACTTGAGTACCTATACATATTTCTACATACAATATTACTCAGATGAACTTTTTCTTTTTCTCTCTACATAGAACAAATGGAATAGAAGAATCATGATGATCTATATCCAGACAAAAAGATTCCTATTCTGGACAAGATCAGAGACAGGATTTTGGTAAAGAAGGATAGAGAAAGGAAGTATGGATGGATCAAAAGAATTTTATCACAGGAAATGAAAATTAAATGGGACTTTTATGGAAAATGTACTGTGCTGTGCTGGGGTTTGGCAATTCTAGTTTGCACCATCATCATAATAAGCATGTTGATTCAGCCATGACCACACTGAGGTTGATTGATTCTGTGACAATGGAGTTGTTAAGAAAGATCAAGAATTGCCAAAACTCTAGCTGGCTATTTTCTAACCACTAGATATCACAATTCTCCCCTTCTTGTCCTTGGGGTGTTTGAGCCTGAGCCTGAACGAGGCGGCAGCCTCTGGATTGGTTGAGTTTCAGGGTCGTATTTCTGTGAGGCAAGATAAGTCAGGGCCGTGACAACATCTGCCATAAGAGGTCCCATGTTTGGTTGCTCCTGAACACACATTGCAGCAACAGCTAGAGCCTGATATAGTCCTCTTGCAGGGTACTGACCCTGAAGCAATGGATCGGCCATCTGTGAGAATTTTCTGCGATCTTTAAACAAGGGACGAGCCTGCAATTTTTTTTTTGGTGCTTAAGAAAATTAATGTCATTGAAAGAAAATGACAAGGACAACCAATCCACTCAACATTGAGTCACAAATTTTGCCCACTCACTTTTAGTATTCCCTATCCAAACTACAAATCATGCCCACTCAATTGAAGGATTTCTTTGCTATTACTATATGCAATAATCAAAATTACAATTGCTCCATTTTTCTGGCAGTAGCTTGTTTCTAGTTTCAGAAAATTTTTTTGTAACTTCACTGTTATCCTCCAAAGTACTAATTTTTTGAAGCAACTCAGGTATGACTTCAAAGGATCTCTTGCACATAATTGGATCGAACCACTGAAAAAATTGCATCTTTTGCTTCCTACCTTAATGAACAAAACATAATTTCAATAAATAAAAATTAAAAAATTAGGGTTTTATAAAGTTTTCATTGATTCAGAAAAAATAGGGTTACCTGTTCATTATAGCAAATAAAATATCTCCTCGAGCGATTTCGATTCGTCCATGATGTTCTTACCCGAAAAATTCGACCTCAATAACAATATGGTAATGGCAAATCTTGCTCACTAGGAATTTTGGGGAAAAAGTATGATAAAATTTCAAACCAATCGACTACAATTTCGGGATAAAACAAAGCGTAACAACAACTCTTGCCTACTGGGTATTGGATATACTGCAAAAATAAGTAATTTAATTTGAAAGAAACGCAACAATCTGAGATTAAATCGAAGTAATTTGAAAAAAAGAGTTGAAGAATAGATAGGGAAAGGTGGAGAGATTTAGAAGAACAGAGAGATATATTGCGATTATTTAGGGAAAGTGAGTGATGGGTGGAAAAAGTTTTTTTTTTATAATTTATTTTTAAATTAAAAAGATGAAAATGCCCTTGATAAAAAGACAGAAAATAAAGTTTAACGGAAATTTTGAACGGAAGTGCAAAAGAGGTGATATTTGGTAGGTCAATTCAAAGCAAAAATAAATACAGGTGCAAAAGTTGGATTTTTAAAAAGTTCAAGTGCTACTGGGATAATTTACCCTATATATAATAAAAAAAAGATAAATTTAGCAAGAAAGATTCTAATGAAATAAATATTTCAGAAAACTTTACAAATTTTTCTTTTTTTAAAAAAAATAAAATACACAAATTAATTTTAAGTTAAATAAAATTATATTTTTAATATTATGTATAATAATTATATTAAAGCAGAATACAAAAACTAATAACAAAAATGACTCTTTCAAAAAAAATCATTTGGAACTTTCTTTTTTCTCTTCCAAAAGAAAAAAAAAATAAGGAATATATATATATATATATATATATATATATATATATATATATATATATGGAAGCAAAGAAAAAAAGGAAAAGAAAGAAAAATCTAAACATGATTTAAATCTTTTTATAATTTAATATACTTTGATATAGTTTTCTATTTTAATCACGTGTTGTCTTTTTCTTCTACAAAAGGATGGACGAGATTTCTTCAAGTAATAATATATATATATATATATATATATATAAAATTTTAAAAATTATTACACGATTTAAAATATATTCTTTAATTTAAATTTTGATATTCTAATAATAATATAATTTATTATTATATTAGAATACGTAATACATTTATAATAAATTTATCAATATAAAAAAGAAAAATTCTTTTATGCTTATGTCGTTCTTTTATTTATATATACTATATATTCATTATTTGTACAAATAATCAAACTCATTAAAGGAATATAATCGTGATTAGATTTGTATATATATATATATACATCACAATTATAAGATTTTCTTTTTTTAAAAGTAAAAATATATATTAGGAAATAGAATTAATTGTAATAATGTAGCAAATTGGGCAATAGGACCGCATGCTTGAGTTGGTACATACTTAATTATTCAAACTTACAAAAAGATAGAGATCTAATGTCTGAAATATATATATATATATATATAATTAGACAACCAATCTTAAGCCCTATAAATAGTTGGAAAACAATATTGAAAAATAACACAAATTTCTCTCTTTCTATATATTATTTCAATTTCTTGAAAATATATAGAGAATGAAAGATCACAAGAGTTTATCGAAATTCTTTGTTTATCTTTTATTGTTATTAGTTATTCTTCCTATATTTAGGTCAACAGCAGCCGAAAATGAAGACAAGGAACATTCTTCTTCTTTTTCTTCACCTTTTGACTTTATCAAAGATCTCCAAGGTCGTCACAAAGGAGAGAAAGGTGTAAAGGGCTTACGCCATTTGAAACAATATCTCAAAAAATTTGGTTATCTATATTATTATCAAAACTAGTTGAAAAGTAAAACTCATCAAGATGACGACGATTTTGATGATATTCTTGAATTAGCAATCAAGACTTACCAAATGAATTATCATCTAAATGTTACTGGAAGTTTAGACACAGATACTATATTTATGATGACCATGCCTCGTTGCGGCGTTCCAGATATTGTCAACAGAACTAATTTGATGAGAAAAAATCATAACGTGGATAATGACCACCGGTCAACGTTGATCCATACAGTATCTCATTACAGTTTCGTTGCAGGTAACCTAAAATGGTCATCTTCAAAGACTCATCTTACTTATGCTTTTTATAGTAATCCTGGCGCTCAAGTGACGAGCGTCGTGACAAGAGCTTTCGACCAATGGACATCTGTCACACACTTCACTTTCTCAATGGTTGAGAATCTTGAAAATGCTGATTTGAAGATCGGTTTCTTTATAGGAAATCACAACGATGGATATTCATTTGACGGAAGAGGTGGAATTTTGGCACACACTTTTTCTCCGACAGATGGAAGATGTCATTTCGACGCGGATGAACCTTGGTCCATTGGTGCTCTTGTTGGTTATATAGATGTTGAATCAGTGGCGTTGCATGAAATTGGTCATCTTCTTGGACTCGGACATAGCTCAGTTGAAGCTGCCGCAATGTGGCCGAGTATAGGATCGGGACGCACAAAAGGTTTGCATGCAGATGACATTTTGGGGATTAAAACACTCTACCATCTGTAATAATTTTATATTTTATATATATATCTTCTTGGACTCGGACATAGCTCAGTTGAAGCTGCCGCAATGTGGCCGAGTATAGGATCGGGACGCACAAAAGGTTTGCATGCAGATGACATTTTGGGGATTAAAACACTCTACCATCTGTAATAATTTTATATTATATATATATATATATATTAGGTCTAAATTTTTATTTTTACAAATTTGTATAATCAACTATATATTTTATAGTTAATAAATTTTAAATATTTTTCTAATAATTAAAATAATTAAAATATTTTAGTATTTTTTATTAATATTCTTTTAAAACATATTAAAATAAATATAAATATACAATATGTTTTGTGTATGGATGATTATTCTAAACTCATGAACTTTTTTTTAATATTATAAATTTGTCTTTATTTATATTTTTTTAATTGAATTTTATATATTATCAAAAATACTTTATATATTATGAATTAAAATTATTTAAAATTAAAGTATTTGTTTTGAGTGAATAATTTTATTTTTGTATTACTGTTATAATTCTCAAATATTGTAAATGTCATAATTTAATTCTTTTAATTATTTTTCATTAAAAACATTATTATATAACTAATACTTAACTGTACCTTGTATTATATATTATAAAAATTATATATAAATTTTAGAGTTATTATTGTTAAAAAAAATTAATTTAATAAATAAATTACTAAATAAAAGACAAAATTAATGTAAAGAATTTTTTGAATTGCAATTATTTCTAAAATCATATATATATATATATATATATATACACGTGATATAAAATAATTAAATATAAGAAAAGATTTATTTAAAAAAATTTAAAACTTTAATCACTAGTTTCTAAATTTTTATAGACGTTACTATAAATACTATTTTTTAATTTTTTTCTTAATTAAATCATAAATACTCTTTATTTTATTTTTCAATTTAATAAATAACAATAACATATTCAAAAATTCTTCAATTTACTATTTATATTTCTTTACATTAATTTTAAACCTTTATTTATAAAATCATCATTCAAATATTTTAATTTTTCTAAATTAATACTTTCTCGTGAATGAATATAATATATATATATTATATATATATATATATATATATATATATATATATTACCATTAAAATATTCTTTTAAAAAAAATATGGTGTATAAAAATATTCAATTAAAAATTAATTAAATAAATAAAAGAAAAAAAAAAGAGTTTATAGCTGCTAAGCGTTACTTGAAATGAGATTTAAAATCCACAACTTGGTAATTCTCGTTTCTCGCCTCTTAAAAAAAACGGCAATAATCTCTTTATCGATATCTAATTCCTTTTTTTTTTAATTTCACGTTCTTTCAGTAAACCCTATATATATCGTATAAATTTGGTTCTTGTTTTATTTGATTTTATAATCTGTATGTATTTAATTGGAGAGAGAGAGATACAGATACTTTATTTCTACATATTGATGGTTTATTTATTTATTTAATTTGAATTTAAACGTTTAGTAATTATTATAAAGAATAAGAAATAGTAATAGAGTAAAATAGTGGTATGAGAAATTTTATTTTAATTAATTATCAAAAACTAAATAGATTAAATATATATTTATTTTATTTTAATTTTTAAATCATTTTAATTATATATTTTTAAATTAATATACTTTTAATTATATATATAATTCAAATTAAAAAAGAAGTATATATATATATATATATATAAATACAATAAATTATAATGAATTTTTTTTTTTTGAAATACGTGCTTCCCATCAGACTTCTTGACAATATATAATAATAAATAAAAAAATAATAGTGTCTACATATATATATAATATATATATATATATATATATATATATATATATATATATATGTTTTTTACAAAGAAAAGGCAAAGCAAATTAGAAGATAAAATGGTACAAGTACGAACACAAAGGGACTAGCAATTTACGATTAAAAAAGCTCAGAGCAGCAGCAAAAAAAAGTGAAGATGTAAATAAACGGCTAATATACTTTGAGGAAACTGAAACTGTGATAGGAAAAAGCATAAGAAATGCCCGATTACGAAGGAAACGGCGGGGAGGATCTCGATAACTACGGTGTTTCTTCACCACAACCCCGAACCAATAGCCATGGTGGTGCTGACGATTACAGCGACTCGAGATCTCAAGTAATTCTTCTAAGCCTGCATTTTTTGTTTTTTGTTTTTTTTTAATTTTGTGTAGAACCATTAAATTTTTTGTGCTTGTTTTTGTTTTTCGATTTTAGGGTTTCTACCTCTTGATTCTATTTTGAATTTTTTTTTTCTCTTAAAAGAAAGTTCCTAATTTTTAATTTATAAAATTTAATAAATCCGTGATTAGCGTTTGTTATGATATTTTGAGCTGTTATATGCAGTTATACATCATTTGTTTCTTTGCTTACATATCCAATTCTTATATCTATCTATTTTAATATACGTATTTGTTGAGAATCGTTGCAATATCCACACAAAATTGTTGTAGTGACAAGTTTTCTTGGAAACTTCTAGGAGTGCATGTTCTAGAACAAAGTCTGAGGGATGGTGGGACTTTTGTACTTTCTCCCGTTGATGTTTCTTTATTCCCTCCTTTTGTTTTGATGCTTGTTATATCTTGTGTTCTAACAACATCTTTTCAATGTTTAGCAGCATTCTCGAGATGGTGATAAAGAAAGAGACTCTTCAAGAAATAGGGAGAAAGTGCGGGACAGGGACCGTGAAAGAGATAGAGACCGTGAAAGAGATAAGGACAGAGGAGAGAAAGAAAGAGATAGTGATAGAGAAAGAGATAGAGATAAGGATCGTGACCGTGATCACAGAGATCGTCATCGTGATAGGAGTGAGAGAAGGGAGAGGGAGAGGACCAGGGATAGGGATGATGATGAAGTGGTCAGAGAAATTGATGTGTATTTTAACCCTTCTCTGGATTCTGACACTAAAGTGAGGATTTGATCTTCGGATATTCTGTTTTATTTTTGTCTTGCTTGAATTGAGTATTTTTTTTAAAATTTTTTTTAAGTATCTTTTATTTGGATATTTCAGCTGTATGTGTTCCAGTATCCTTTGAGGCCATTGTGGCGGCCTTATGAATTTGACGAGGTGTGTATTGAGAAGTAGCATTCATGGGAAATTTGGATTATATGTTTTCAGTTAATGACTAGAGATCAATTTGTTTTGCAGGTGAGAGTGAAGACTGGTTGTTCTGAAGTAGAGGTTGATTTGCCACTTGATGTTGATTCAATCAATTATGATCGGACTGCTGACCCTCAAATTCTAATTGAAAAGATGGTGTGTTTTCTTTTGCATTTAATTTATTGTAGTCGAATTTTTAGGTATTTTTGTTGAAATGATTGTTTATTACAAAAAATGAACTATTAATAATACACTAATTTGTGAAATGAAGCCCAGTAAAGAAACCGTTGTTCTGGATATAGAGTTTTTTTAACTGATAGGACCTAATAGATTATAGTGAAAATAGAATAGAATTAATTGCTAAATATGTAAGTTAAATATTTATGGTTTAGTAGTAGTGTAGACTGCATTTGTTATGTAAACCTGAGTTTCACTTTTAGATTAGCCCCTGTTAATTGGAGACTGCAACAACCAGGCTTCTATTTGTTTGAGCTAGTATTTTAATTATTCCAATCAATATTACTGGTAATAATACACATTTTCTGGTGTCTGTGCAGACTCTAACTTCTTCGACGACAAGTGCTCCACATGGAATTGGATATGCTGTTGGGGTCCTAGTGGGCAATAAGGTTTTGTTGGCTGCTCTCCTCTTCAACAAAAACTGCAGTCAACCCTCAACAATCACGGCGTTCAAAATTGGAATGGCTGCTTTCAAATATAGGCCATATATATATATATATATATATAAAAGGTCAACAATAGCGGCTCACCTTTTGCATATATATATATACATGCAATTCTACACCTCGAAATATAGTTTTTCACTTGCATTTCTTTTCTCCCTTACAAAAGTAGTAATCATTTCCCTCTAACAAAATCATTTCTTTGGACAGTATATATATATATATATATATATATATATAAAAGGTCAACAATAGCGGTTCACCTTTTGCATATATATATACATGCAATTCTACACCTCGAAATATAGTTTTTCACTTGCATTTCTTTTCTCCCTTACAAAAGTAGTAATCATTTCCCTCTAACAAAATCATTTCCCTTCATAATTTCCTTTTTTCTTTTTCTCTACCTTTTTGAGTATTTCTATACTCATAGAAAATTTGTAACAGGCTATTTTGTCTTGTTAGCCTGAAGGAAATATTTTGTACTTTATCAATTTTAGTGGAATTTTTTGGCTTTCTCGCCGGTGGTTTTTTACCTCTATTTAAAGAGGGTTTTTCCACTTAAAACCTTGGTGTTAATTTTACCGCTTTATTAATTTCTCCTAATATTTGGTTGAGTTTATTTCGCTTCCGCACTCTGTACCCCTACAAATTGGTATCAGAGCCATAATAATTCAACCGAGATTTTCTATTAAAAATGTCGACGAAATTCGATATCGAGAAATTTGATGGTAAAATTAGTTTTGCTATCTGGCGAGTCCAGATGCTGGCTGTTCTTACCCAGAACGGTCTAAAGAAGGTTCTATCCGGCAAATCAGCGAAGCCAGCCACTACAACGGAGGAGCAGTGGGAAGAAATGGGTGACAAGGCGTTATCGACCATTCAATTATGTTTGTCCCGTGAGGTGCTACGGGAAGTCATCAATGAGAGAACTGCCGCCGGCATATGGAGTAAATTGGAGTCTTTGTACATGACCAAAAGTCTTGCAAATAAACTTCGGTTAAAGGAGCTCTTGTATTACTAAAGGCATTTCGATCTGGTAGTTTGTATTTGCTGCAGGGTTCAACTGTTACAGGTTCTGCAGCCGTCGCCTCATCCAACAAAGATAACACAAAGTTGTGGCATTTAAGGTTGGGCCACATGAGTGAGAAGGGAATCCAAATTCTAAAAAAGAAAGGCTATCTTGACAACCATTGTACCGGTAAGGTCGATTTCTGCGAGCATTGCATTTTTGGTAAGCAGAGAAAAGTTAGTTTTTCAAAAGCCATTCACAGGACCAAATGTACTTTGGATTACATCCATTCAGATCTTTGGGGTCCATCAAGAATTCCCTCAAGAGGTAATTGTCATTATATGTTGACATTTATTGATGATTTTTCACGTAAACTCTGGGTATATTTTCTCAAGCAAAAGAATGAAGCTTTTTCCACCTTTAAAGAGTGGAAATTATTAATTGAGAACCAGACTGGCAAGAAGATCAAGAGGCTAAGGACAGACAATGGCCTCGAGTTTTGTTCAAATGAGTTTAATGATTTCTGTAAGAAAGAAGGTATCGCCAGACATTTCACCGTTCCAGGAACTCCACAACAAAATGGAGTTGCTGAAAGGATGAACAGAACTATCTTGGAGAAAGTCCGTTGTATGCTCTCCCATTCTACTCTTGAGAAAGATTTTTGGGCTGAAGCAGCTTCAACAGCATGCTACTTGATAAACCGCTCACCAAATCGATCACTCGACGGCAAAATTCCAGAAGAAGTTTGGTCAGGTAACCCTGTTGATTATTCTAATTTTAGAATATTTGGTTGCCCTGCTTATTCTCATGTGAACGAGGGAAAATTGGAACCTCGTGCGAAGAAATGCATTTTCTTAGGTTATGGCCAAGGGGTTAAAGGCTATCGTTTGTATGACCCTGAATCTCGAAAAAGCTTTCATAGTCGAAATGTAACCTTTAATGAAAATGCTATGCTATCTTCTGGAAAAGATATTGTTGTTCCCTCCACTGGTACAGGTGATCAGGAGGATGTTCGAGAGAAAGTGGAGTTTGAGACTGAAGCTCCCATTCTGGAAGCAAATATCCCTAATTCTTCCACCACTCAAGAAGATGAATTCACTACTCAACAAATGAGTCCACAACAACATCCACCTAAACGTCGAGGTTTACCACAACCGTGGTCTATGGCTCAAGAACTTCCACAACAAAGGCCAAGAAAACTGACTCAAAGATTGATCACAGAATCTGCCAATATTGCTTATGCATTGACTGTTGCACAAGAGATGGGTGAAGATGGTGAACCCAAGAATTATTCTGAAGCTATCTCCAGTAACGACTCAGCAAAATGGATCGCTGCTATGCAAGAAGAAGCCGAGAGTCTTCTCAAAAATGAAACATGGGATTTGGTAATGTTACCGAAAGGCAAGCGAGTCATTAGTTGCAAATGAATTTTTAAGAGAAAAGAAGGCATCTCCGGTGTTGAAAATGCAAGGTACAAAGCAAGATTTGTAGTAAGAGATTTTGATCAACAGGAAGGTATTGACTTTAACGAAGTATTTTCTCCCGTTGTTCGCCATTCTTCAATTCGTATATTACTTGCTCTAGTTGCCTTGTATGATTTAGAGCTGGAACAGTTAGATGTGAAAACTGCTTTTCTTCATGGTAATCTTGAGGAAGAAATTTACATCCAGCAGCCGGAGGGGTTCGTTGTTCCTGGAAAGGAGAACCATGTATGTCGCCTGAAGAAATCTCTTTATGGGTTGAAGCAGTCACCAAGACAATGGTATAAAAGGTTTGATTCCTTCATGACTGGACATGGCTATTCTAGAAGTAGTTATGATAACTGCGTCTATTTTAAAAAAACACCTGATGGATCATTAGTATACTTGTTATATGTTGATGATATGTTAATTGCTGTAAGAGATAAAACTCTTGTTGACAAATTAAAGGTGCAGCTCAACAATGAATTTGATATGAAAGATCTAGGTCCTGCCAAGAAGATTCTTGGAATGGAGATTAACAGAGATCGTAAAGCTGGAAAACTTTTTCTATCACAGAAAAAGTATGTAATGAAGATGCAGGATGAAAATCTAAGGTCGTGTCAAGTGGTATCAGAGCCGTACCAGCACGTAGCGTCGTATCGTCCTGCACTCACACAACGAGAGGTGGTGTCGGAGTAGCGAGGGAATGCGGAATGCACCCACATCACAGTGTTGAGTTCGGCAAGGGACGGGCACTGTTGGACGGTCTTGGGTATCCCCTCAATGAGACCCATGAAGAAACCCTCCGAGCGTGTAAGCGGTGCAAGGGGCACCCCCGAGTGGTACGGGGCCGCAAGAGTTGGGCACCTTGGGCAAGTGGCTGTGTACGAGGGCGTACACGAAAATGGGTGGGGGAGAATGTCACGCCCCGCGTGACAGCGGTATTTGAAGACGGACAATTGCTGGTGGATGTATCTGAATGTGCAAGAAAGGCTCCAGAAAAGGTTGTGGCGTAACTAAGGCCACATCCCCTTCAGAGTCCAGGTAGGCCGACCCGGTTAAATGCGGGGAGCTTGTCGCTGTTCCTAGAATTGACAGGGAAGAGGGGACTAGGCCAACCCTACCCAAACTTGGTCGGGATCTGGAGCCGATCCCCTGAGGAGCCCAAGGCAGGGCGAAACCAGTATATTGTTCGGTAATTAAGGCTGGCCTCTGACGTAGATGCGCCGCACGACAGGGTGAAAATCTAAGGCTGTGACTGGCAACTAATAAAAGGCTTCTGCGGGAGACGGTAGGGTTTAACCTGACTTGGGAACTCAATTTATAGATTACTAGGGTAAAAAAAGGGATATAGGCTGTGGGCTGAGATTATTGAAAAGATCCACAATTAGAATTGGGCTTCTTTAGGCCTTTTGGAGAAAGATTTTGGGCTCATCAATATAAAATATATAATGGGCCTTCTTTGTACTTTTTCCTCTTATTTCTTAACATAATTTTTTTTTCAGACCCAAAAAAGAAAGGTTCATTATACTATGCTCTCTCCCACCGTCCGATAGCTTCATCTAACAGCTATGATTATTGTCGTCCTTCTTAAGATAGCAATCCGCGTGCTGCATATTCAACCAATCACATTTCACTGTTTTCTTACCCCACTTATTGTCTATAAAATTGTCTTATTTCTCTCTCTTCCATCTCAATCGAATTTCAAAATTTTCAGTTCAACATTTTTTCCATCCCAATGGCAGGTCCTGCAACAGCTACCCTCGCTAGAAAATCGGCCAGAACCGCCGTAGCCAAAGATTCAGCCAATAATCCGCCGCCGGAAGCTCCTGCTGCCTCCAAGAAAGGCTAGAGTTCACCCACCTTATTCCGAGGTATGCCTAATTACGGGAAAACAAATGTCAATAGAATATCTGTTAATTTATGTATTTAAGTGAATTTGGGGGTTTGATTGATGCGCATGTGTGATGTGGGAGATCTGATCTTGTGTTTTTTTTTTTGTCTTTTTTAGGGCAGGTGATAAAGGAAGCAATAATGGCGTTGAAGGAGAGAACAGGGTCGAGTCAGTATGCAATTGCGAAATTCATTGAAGAGAATCAAAAGGATTACCCACCCAATTTCAAGAAGCTTTTACTTGTTCGGTTGAAGAAGTTTGTAGCCTCGGAGAGAGCTAACGAAAGTGAAGAATTCGTTCAAACTCTCTGCAGTTCCAAAGCCTACTTCTGCCGCAACAGAAAAGCCGATAAAAGAGCCCACAAAGGCTGCTCCGACAACAAAAGACGCTGCAAAGATGAAAGTCACTGCTAAGAAGGGGAGTGAGGAGAGAGGAAAGAAGAGGAAGGCAGTTGTTGCAGCACAGAAGGTGAAGTGAAGAAAGTTCCAATCAAGAAGCCCAAGAGTATCAAGTCACCAAACAAAAAGTTAAAGAAGTAAAGTAAAATTCGGCGGTTCATCTGCGATATAGATTTAGGGTTTGTAAATTTGGTAATGGTCGAGGATGGCTTTAGTTAGAATGAATGCCTAGTTTCCAGTAAGCTTAATTTGGGTTTTTTTCTTAGTTGCTAATACTGCTGCTACTGATAGTGAGTTGGGATTATTATTTTGGAAAATTGGAAAGACTTTATATTTTTATGTTTGATTTGGATCAGTGATTGAATATGACATAGTTAATTCGCCTTTTGACTCATAAATTGGTAATGGAATTCAATTGAATCCTTGTAGTGAGTAATCCTTAAATTTGAATTACATTCAAATACAAGGTTTTCAATCTTAGCAATGGCTGTATGCAGTTGTTGCAGGATTTTAGGTCTTTCAGGTACCAAAGACTACGTCTTTCCAAATAGAACCAGGCTGCAACACTTGGTCAGATTCTCCATAGAGCTCATATATTCATTCAAATTTCTAATCAATTTGAAAGGTTTGATTTCTTCAGGATCAAATAAAAGCTTGCTATCTCCACTTTTCCAAGCTATCAACTGTATTCACAATATAAAGTTCAAGAAATTTGATCATATATATACTAATAGAAAAACAAAAGAAAAGGGAAATACTTTTGGTTGTTGGCCTATCACTATCACATTTGTGTTGTACTACCAGTTGACAGTAATTCTGAAAACTGTTGGGAAATATCCCTCACGAAGTGTTCAAATTATATTTTGACAATATTTTTTATATATTTTTTTTAAAAATAGGCAAGAAAGAGCTGGAAACAATGAGAGGAGAAAAAAGAGAGGTGGAATACTTTATTCAATATTGTAGCAGATTATTTTTGGTTCAGATCGAAGATCAAACGAAATTCGATCATGTTCAAATTTTAGTATGTTGTTCCTCACATCCTCGTCTTCAGATCCTACAGTCAGATTCTCGTTTTGATGCCTAGAATGTATTTTTTAGGCTGCTTTGTTAGACCTACGTTTTTTGTCACTTATTTATCTTTATGTTGAAATTGTTGATTATTGTTGTGCCAAAGAGATTCCTTGATGATTGTATTTACCTCAAATGCTTACTAGAGAGGAGAACTGATTGTAGCCACTTGGTTATTGTTGTTAGTGGAAGCCCATGGTTTTTACCCGATTTGGGGTTTTCCACATAAATAGTGTGTTCTCTATTTTATTGTCATTAGGTTTTCCACGTAATTAGTGTGTTCTTTATATTTAACTTTATTGTCTATCTTGATCATTGCTAGGAGAAAAGGTTTTATTGCTTCCGTTGCGTTTTCTGTTTGTGCTTCTCCAACAAAGTGGTATTAGAGCAGTCAATAATGGATGATAAAGTAATTGTTCAGGGAATGGTTAGCTTGGACTCCACAAATTATTCTATATGGAAAATTCGTATTGAAGATTATTTGTGTTCTAAAGACTTGTTGGACCCAATTTTGTATAAAGAGCATCCAACAGCTGTTGTTGAGAAAGATTGGACCAGCTTGAACCGGAAAGCTGTTGCCTCTATCAGACAGTTTGTTTTTTTGAGTGTGTTGCAACATGTTGCTAATGAAACTAATGCTTTTGAGATATGGCAGAAACTTGAATCCATGAGAGAAACAATGCTATGGGTAAAGCTTCCCTAATAAGGAAACTTGTTAAGTTGCAATATAAAGATGGTGATAGCATTGTAGTGCACATAAATGAGTTTCAGAGTGCGGTAAATCAGCTAGTCGGAATGAAAATGAAGTTGGAGGATGAACTCCAAGCCTTGTTGTTACTTTCCTCATTGCCCGACAGTTGGAATACCTTAGTAGTTTCACTTAGCAACTTTGCTTTGGATGGAAAAATGACTATAGATATGGTCAAGGCTAGTCTTCTAAATGAAGAGGCTAAGAGGAAAGAGTCTGGTTACCCTAGCAGGGGGAGAAGCAAGAGTAAAAATTCTCACAACAGAGACAAGTCCAAGGGGACATCGAAATTATGGAAAAGAGATTTCATTTGTCATTATTGTCAGAAGCCGGGTCACATTGAAAGATTCTGTAGAAAGAAAAAGAGAGATATGTACAGGAAGAGAAAAGAGAAAAATGAGAATTCCGAGCAAAAACCAAAAGAGAACACTACAGCCTTAGCATCTTGTGATGATGATTTGTTTATTATCGGTGATCATGAACTATTAAATGTAGCATGTGATGAATGTACTTGGGTGATTGATTCTGGTGCATCTTATCATATCACTTCACACATGGAGTACTTTAGTTTTGTGAGGATGGGAAATAATGGTTCATCTAAGATTATTGGTATGGGTACTGTTTGCTTAGTGACTTCCACTCGTTGCAAGTTGATGCTCAAGGATGTCACGCATGTCCCAGATATTAGATTGAGTTTGATCTCAGCTGGTTTGATTGATGATGATGGTTATGCCAACAACTTTTGACCCTCAATTACAGGCCTTCCCTAATCTACCCAACTAACCTCATTTCCTTGATGATGGTTATGCCAACAACTTTTGACCCTCAATTACAGGCCTTCCCCAATCTACCCAACTAACCTCATTTCCTTCTCGAAACGTTTCGAACTGAAAACTTAAATTTGATATTATTGTGTCTTGAATCCACCATGTTTTGTCGGAAATTATGGAGTTGTACAGTATCGCAGATGTCAAGAACTACTTTCATTGGATAACGGAGACGAGACGGTATAGTTTGATTTCCATGGTTATTGAGCATTCATCGAGAGGTGAGAGAGATTACGACTTCTTCTCACAGTTGTTGAGAGGGCTTATGACACTGACAATGTCGTGGTCGCTCAACTCCTATCTCTGTCAATATATTTTGTATCGTAAAATAGAATTAAATTTTAGAGATTTGATTAGTCTAAATCAAGGATTTGATTAATCTAAATCAAGGGATTTAATTAGTCTAGATCAAAGGATTTAATTATTCTAGGATTAAGGGATTTGATTAATATTAATACCTATATATACTATACTTTTGTTCAACAATTAAATACAGAAAATATTTCAAAAAATTCTCTCTTTTTTTTTTTCACTTTCTCGAATCAAAAATTCCCCCGGTGTGGTACAAGTTGAAGTTTCAATTGATTTTGAGTTTAGTTTTTTTTTTCACACTTGGTGACTTTTTTATCATTGTCTTTAATTAACTAAAGACAAACAACCGTTAAAATTTTAGAAATTTTGACAAAATCCGTCAAGAATGACCTTATTATTCTCTACAAAAAATGTTTGGGACCTTAAAAGTTAAAAAAAGTATTTTGGGACTCAACTTGCCAAAGCTAAATTTGTTTGGGATCAAACTCACCAATTATTCATATATATATATATATAAAATCCATCAATAATTTTAACTAGAATAATTAGTGAGTTTGGTCTCAAACAAATTTATGTTTAGAAAATTTAGTCCTAAAATATTTTTTTTTTACTTTTAAGGTTTCAAACATATTTTGAAGTGAAAAAAGTCTTTTTTAACAGATTCTGTAAAAAAATTTAAAAAATTTAACGATTTTACATTTACTTAATTAAAAATAAGAATAAAATATAAAAAGAAAGAAAAATAAATATTTAAATAAAAGAATAAAAATATTTTAAAAAGTCATCAGTGAAGGACAGTCAATACAGGTGCCGCTTCTTCTCCTTAATTGTAAAAAGCGCAACTGGGTTGACGAGCTTACCCTACTAGAATAGCCAGACTGGCGAACTAAAGAAGAGTAAGAATAAGCCAAAAAAAAAAGACTTTTTAAAATATTTTATTTATATCAAAATTCCTTATTCAATCTTCTTTTTCTCCTCTTACAAAATTTTTTATTATTTTCTTACATCTCTGAAGGAAATAAAAAAAAAGATAAAAAGAATCTTTATAAAAAAAAAAAATTTTTATTTAAATATTTTTTTTAGAAAAAAGTTTTATTATTAACAAAAAGAAATGTTCATTCTCTTCTTTTTATGTATATATATTTAAAAAATGTTAGAAAACGATAAAATCAAAGAGGATATTTTTAATTTTTATTTAAATATTATTTTAAATTTTATCTTTTTATAATAATAATAATTATTATTTTTAATTAATTAAATATAAAAATTGTTAAATTTTTAAAGTTTTTGACAGAATATGTTTAAAAAGATTTTATTGTTCACTTAAAAAAAAGTTTAGAACCTTAAAAGTTAAAAAAAAATTTAGGACTAAATTTACTAAATATAAATTTTTTAAATATAAATTTGTTTGAGACTAAATAACCAATTATTCATTTTAACTATAAAAAAATTAAATTAAATTTTACAAACATAATTTTTTTATATAAAAATAATTATTTGATTAATTTAGTCCTTTATTCATATGTTATTATAGAGTTGGGCCGTAATTTTTGCTTTATCTAATTTTGGTAACGAAAGAAGTTTGATAGTTTTGGAAGCTTTGGTCCACTATTATTGTTAGAAAGTAAAAAGTTTCGGTTAACTGTCTCTTCTTCCTTCGGACCTCTTTAGCCTGCCGGAAAATATTTTCTAACCGGAGATTTTTCTCTCAACCCTCTCTCTCTGTGCTTCATTTCAATTCTTCCTTTCAAAAAAATCCTGCACAATGATGGCGGCCGTGACAAATCGTTGTCCGACCTTCGGTTCCTTGAATCAACAATGCTCTTTAGTTCTTAATTCCTCAAAATGGAATGGAATTTGTAATTTGGAATTCTCCGAGAAGTTGTGGACTAAGAAGGCTTCGAATGTTACTATAATGCCCAGGAAACTAGTGGTTTCAATAGCAATAGTCCCTTCTCTGTATCTGATTCTCCTTCTCCCTTCATTCCCGCTAAAGCATCCAAGTGAGTATTCTTCCTTTTTTTCTTTTTTCTCTCCTGTTCTCTATTGTTTGTGGCGGTATTTGTTTGATTAATATCTGTTTGTTTTTTTTTAAAATATAATGGAACAGTAGTTGTATATTTCGGAATTAATGTCTTTTCTATTTCTATTTTTGTTCTATATGTGTATATATATATATAATTCGATGGTTATTATTGTTTGACTAACAATGTTAATTTTCTGATGGGAAGTTACAGGGTTTGTTTGCTGAATTTACAGCGTTAGAGAAATATGTTGGTTACCATTTATTTGATGTTTTACCATTTAGTTGGAGCAATGTTACAGACAAGCAAATTAACAGTGAATTATGAACCGCTTATTTCATTTAGGGTTGGGGTTGGAATAGGGGGCAATCAAACTATTAATGTTTACTGTATCAAAAAGGCTCTGTGATACCCTTGTGAACCCTATAACAATGGAAAAGGTCAAATTGTGGAAATTTTGGTTTTACTAGTGGTGTTCTGAAGCTCAGAAGTGCTAGTGTCTTTAGTCATTATTTAGTTGATATATAAGAGCTATTATTCTGAGGGTAAAATTTATATTTTTTCTAAATTCAGGGTGAGGCGCCACAGTATTTCAGTGTATGTTGGAGATGAAAGTGGGATGATAAATTGAATTGCAGGGGTGTTTGCAAGGAGAGGATACAATATAGAGTCTCTTGCTGTTGGTCTTAATAAGGACAAGGCTCTTTTCACCATAGTTGTGTCTGGAACCGAGAGGGTGTTACGACAAGTTATGGAACAGCTACAGAAGCTTGTCAATGTGTTAAAGGTGATGTATCTTTTCTTTTCAATACTTTTGCATTTTTTTAATTTTTCTTTTTAATTTTTTATCTCTAAGTTTGTTTCTTCCAAGTTAATATGATTGTCTGCATTCAGAGTTTAAATCTTGAACTCCTTATACAAACACAATGAACAGGTTGTGGATATCTCAAAGGAGCCACAAGTAGAACGAGAACTGATGCTCATAAAAATCAATGCAGATCCGAAGTATCGAGCGGAGGTCATTTTTTTTGTAATGCCTTCCTGATGGAGTTTGTCCCCATGCTAATTCTTGCGGATTTCTACTTTTATATATATCTTCTATTTTATCTGAAATTTCTGACTTTTTTCTTAAGATGTACAGGTGATGTGGTTGGTGGACATTTTTAGGGCAAAAATTGTGGATATCTCATATCATTCATTGACTATTGAGGTTTTTACTTTTGTTCATTGCTTGTTATGCTTATCAGAATCTTTTATGTTTCTATTACTAATTGTTAAGAAGTCTAGACCAGTAATTTATTATTTTTAAATCAATATAATTGTCGTATTATCTTAGAAATAATTATGTAGTGGAATTTTCAGATATCTATTTTTCTAAATAACAGAGATGGCATGGTATTTGTTTTTAAATGTACTAAATTATTGAAGCGCTCAACAAAATTCTTTACCGAACAGATGCAACCATAATGTTCCATGGATTAAGTAGGGATGATTATACTGTATATGTTTCTTTATTCAAATACTTTGCACATTTTGATTCAGGTTACTGGAGATCCTGGTAAGATGGTTGCTGTTCAGAGGAACTTAAGTAAATTTGGCATCCTAGAAATTGCAAGAACTGGAAAGGTTTCTTTATTTTAATATTAATTTAAAATGCTTTTTATTATATTTTGTTTTTGACCATGTTACATTTATTGATTTGTATTCATCCTTTAATTATAGATTGCATTGAGGAGGGAAAAGATGGGAGAATCAGCTCCTTTTTGGAGGTTTTCAGCAGCTTCATATCCAGATCTCGAACAAGCAATGGCTGTGGATGCTGTTTTAAGGACTGCAAAAAGAAAGCCCAGTAAAGTATCTGAGACATCTTATGGGGTATGCTATTTAGCTAAACCTTACATGCAATATGAGTCAACTGTTGCACAGATACCTCCTCTAACTTTAAGCTGGAGGACCCTGTCTGCTGATACTAGTGACTATGAATTAGTTATAGGACATCCCTGTTATGTAAAATTTTCTGATTCTTGTCCCACCTTATTTGAACACATTCACATTTACTGGAAAATCTAGGTATATATTTAGATTGTTGAATGTAGGCTGCTCCTTTTGAATGTTGAATAATTCCTGAGAGGGATTTGGAGCTATGATGTTACCCCTTATTTTAACACATTCTTATTTACTGGAATATCTAGGTATATATTTAGATTATTTAATCTAGGCTGCTCCTTTTGAATGTTGAACAATTCCTCAGAGGGACTAGGAGCTATGATGTTACCCATGGTTTTGAGGTTGTGTTACGTGACACCTCTGTCCTTTACTTTTCTCTGATGAGGGTGAAGGTGAAAAAACAGGTGTTGTGTGCATTGCCTGCCATCTGCTAGGAAGTCCTTTAAGCATGAACCTTTGGCAAGTTCTATAACTGGGGGATGATTGTAAGGAATGTCTTCTATAAGATGCTTATGAAGGTATATTTTTGGAAGTGTAAATTAATTGTCTAAATCATGGAATTTAAGGGTCCATTCAGACACCAATTATCTTTGTAAAAACAAGTGATTTCTAAAGTTTCTTATTTAAAATGTAAAGGGAGATGTTTATCAAACTACTATGTCTGATATATTATTATTATTACTTTTTTGTTGAGTAAAGGGGGATGTTTATCCTGTGGAGACAGCTGAGGAGCCTTCTGTTCAAGTTCTTGATGCTCACTGGGGAGTGCTGAATGATGACGATGTAAGAAATTGTCATCTCTATTTTATTATCTATTTATAATGCCTTCAGATCTTTCTACATTGTAGTTCAGTGGTATCTCAAAGAATGGGAATTTTCCTTTTGCTAAGACCCTCTTCCTTCATAATTGCTTTGAAAAGTAGTCTTAACTTTTTTTTCTCTGCTAAAAGCTCTTTAGAACTATTCTCTGTGAGCTGAAAGAGTTTTCTGCTTTCAAAAACCGGTCTTAGGTCTCACACTTTATCAATGCTTGTCAATGACTGCCCTGGAGTATTGAACTTAGTCACTGGGGTCTTTGCTCGGCGAGGCTACAATATCCAAGTGTATTCACTCACTACATAAACAGATACTGAATTCCATAGATGTTGTTTTCAATCCCTTATTTTCTTAATCAAATTTTGATGTCAGAGTTTGGCTGTTGGTCATGCTGAAGTTGAAGGACTTTCTCGCATTACAACTGTTGTCCCAGGTACAGACGAGTCAGTCAACAAGCTGGTGCAGCAGCTTTACAAGTTGGTTGATCTTCATGATGTGAGAGTTTTTTACTGTTTGTCAACATTCATTTTCATATTTTTTTTATTTTTTTTCCATTCGGATCTTATTGATCAAACTAATGAAGATTTACAAATTTCAGGTTCAAGCCCTTACACATTTGCCTTTTGCTGAGCGAGAGTTGATGTTAATAAAGGTTGCTGTTAATTCTGCAGCCAGGCTTAATGTTCTTGATATTGCTAGCATTTTCCGGGCTAAAGCCGTTGATGTTTCTGATCATACTATAACTCTTGAGGTGAGTAGTAATTGTGCTAGTCATTTTCTGTATTAGTTGTCCAGTAGTATTCAGACAGACATATATCCATGATTAGCAGTGGATCTTTTCTGATATATATCTACCTTCTCAATCTGAATAAACTGATTCTATTTTTTTCCTTCTTCCAGCTTACTGGAGATCTGCACAAAATGGTGGCTCTGCAGAGACTGTTGGAACCCTATGGCATTTGTGAGGTCTGTTTTTTATTTTGGCATCCATGATTCTGTTTGTAGCATGCTTTCAAACCTAGACATGACTCTTCTGAAAATATGTCTTCTTCTTGTTGTTTGTTTTGGTTTGTATCATGATCAGGTAGCAAGGCCTGGACGTGTTGCTCTTGTGCGAGAATATGGAGTGGATTCGAAGCACCACCGTGGATACTCTATATATATATATATATATACACATATAGAGAGAGAGAGCAAAGAAAGCAACTACTTTTAACTATGGAAGATAACATAAAGTACAGAGAAATTAAGGCATTTGAGGTGTGGAATTAGGCCAACGGTCAAGTCTCTTTGTTCCAATTGAATTTTTGAAACTTGTAATATATATATATATATATATATATATATATAAATAAATGCAAAATTGAACTTTCTTTCTCTATTTTTTTAATTACAATCAAATTTTAGCTATTACTGAAAACCTTAATATGATACTATTTGTTTAAATGGAAGGAAAATACTCACAATAAGAAAACTAAGTAAAAAAGAAGAGCAATATTTTTCTTTTTTCATATTTTAAATATGAAATTGTTAATTACTAAAGTTTTATTGATCAAAACACTTTACATTGTCGGGATATATATTATGTATAAATTTCTATTTTTTGCAAAGTTTATATAATTAATAGTTAATAAATTTTAATTATTTTCTAATATTTAAAATAATTAAAATATTTAAATAATTTTTAAATTTGTTTACTTCTAAAACATTATTAAAGTAGTTATAAATATATAATATATTTTGTGGGGATGATTATTCCAAACTCCCCAATGTAAAAGTTTTCTTTAACCATATTCTTCTAAATTATTTTTATTTTTTTGCTTAATATGTTTTACATATAAATAATTAAAAATTTCAAATCGAAAATTTTGTTTTGTGTGAATCATTATATATTTTGTTTATTGGTATAACACAAACGATTATATTTTTGTTTTACTTTTATAATTAATATATGATTTAATAAATCATAATTGCAAAGTTAAAACTTCTAATTTTTTTTTACATATTATATTAATTGAAGACGGAATATATTTTTATTGTAAATCACAAAAAAAAAAAAATTATGTATAAATTTTAGAGAGTAATTAATTATTTAATTTGAAAAATTCAGTATTTTTATTAAATAAACAAGCAAATTAATATAATTTTTTTTCAAATGCAACTAATTCTAAAAATAAAAAAATAAAAAATGTAATAAATTTAAATGAAATAATTAAATATGTGAGAAGTATTTTTATTAAAAAAAAATCAAATTCTAAAACTTTAATCATTGATTTCTAATTTGTTTTTTTAAATAGACATACTACTTATTTTATAATTAATATATTTGATTCACTATTTTAACTATTTATATTATTTTACATTGGTTTTAAACATTTTGTTTATAAAAATGATTATTCATCTATTTTTAATTTTTCTAAATTAGTGTTTTCAACTAAAACGTATCAATATTTTTGTATATCTTTTTGACATTCACAATTAATTTTTATGTATTTTTAATAATATTTAAAATTTGAAATTTAAAATTTAACTAAAATAAATATTTTTATTTATTATAATTATGTCAAAAAAATAAAGTAAAATGACAAATTTTTTTTGTTATAATTCTAAGAGCTAATAAATTCAAGACATAGTTGTAAATATTAACATTTTATTTATATTATTTTAAATATATATATATATATATATATATATATATATATATATATATCAAGATATTAATATATCAAGAATTAGATAAATGATATATGTGAATTTAATAGCTATTAATTGTCACTATTTTTACCTATAAATAGAGTGCAAATTAGAAATTTGAAAAACATCAAAACTATGTAGTTTTAAGCAAACATATATGATTGTGACATTTTGAATCAATTAAATAGGTTTTAACTAGTAATAGAGAACACAAACGTTTAACTATAAAAAATTTAATGTTAAATAAATTTATATTTTTACAAATTTAATCTTAATATATTTAGAATTAAATTCAAATTAGTTGAAATAGTAATTTTATTTTTTTAAATGATTTTTTTCTTGTTATAAAAAATTTAAGTGTACAAATGTGTAAGCTTAAACATTTTTGTTTTTTAATTGGATATAAGTAATATTTCTTGCATTTTTTTTTTTAGTTTTGAAAAAAAATTCTTAATATTAATATGTTATGTAATAATTCCTTTGTTGAATAATGAATTCTTCAAATGAAATAACTAATGACTCCAAAATTTATATATAGGTCTTGCGATTTATGATACAATGATGTACATTCAATCTCCAATTATAACCTTGTGTCTTGGACAAGCTGCTTCGATAGCTTCTTTCTTCTAGCTGCCGGTGCAAAGGGTAAGAGATGATCCATTCTTATTGCCACAATTATGATTCACCAACTTTATGGTGGCTATAGTGGTCAAGCAAAAGATATGGTCATCCACACAAAACAGATGGTTCAAGTTTGGAATAATTTGAATGCTTTATATGCAAAGCATACCGGACAATGGTTTTTGATTTCTGATGCTGTAGAAAATGATGTCAAATCTAAAGAATCTGTAAATTGTAAATTGGGTTCAAGAAGTCGGGCATCTATTTTTTTTAAATACATATACCAAAGTGTAGGCTATTATTGTTTTGTATTTTACAGAAATGATGAATTTCAAAATATGGTAAAAGTAGAGACATAAATAGTTCGTGAGTAACCGTGTTTTATAAAGATTAATTTTTTTTTTAAAAAAGACTAGACATTAATTGCATTTTTTTATTTATATATTAAATATATTAAGTTTAATTTTATATATTCCTTTGTTTATATATATATATATATATATATATATATATATATATATATATAATCCATCAACAACTTTAACTAAAAAAAAATTAAATTAAATTTTACAAACATAAATTTTTTATAGTTCGGGTTATAATTTGGGTTATAATTCAGGTTATAGTTCGGGTTATAATTTGGGTTATAGTTCGGATTATAATTCGGGTTATAGTTCGGGTTATTTTATTTCATCTTGTCCCGAGATCGAATTTGAATTTTTCCATGACAAGACAAGCAGCCCAGTAAATTTTCAGTTATGTGTAAAATTAAAGATTTTTGTTTGATATAAGTAATATTTCTTGCATTTTTTTTTAGTTTTGAAAAAATTCTTAATATTAATCCGTTATTTAGTAATTCCTTTACTGAATAATGAATTCTTCAAATGAAATAATTAATGACTCCAAAATTTATATAGGTCTTCGATTTATGATAATGAAAGGAATAATTGGTGAATTTTGTCCCAAATAAATTTATGTTTGGCAAGCTTAGTCTCAAAATATTTTTTTTTTAACTTTTAAGGTCCCAAACTATTTTTTTTAAGTGAACACAAAAGTCCTCTTGGACGGATTATGTGAAAAACCCTAAAAATTGATTTTAGTCTCAAAAGACTTTATTGTTCACTTAAAAAATAGTTTAAGACCTTAAAAGTTAAAAAAAATATTTTGGGATTAAACTTGTCAAACATAAATTTATTTGGGACCAAACTCACCAATTATTCCTTTCATTATCAATATATTTTCAATCTCTCTCTCTCTATATATATATAGAGAGAAAACTAGTGTTATGCTTTTGAAGATTATTTTCCATCTATTTATAGGGTTTAGATTATTTTCCATCTAGTCACAAGGTTTCATGTATGTGTGTGTGACTTGGTCAATCATATGTTTAAATACATGTTAAATAAACTTGTCAAATAAGTCTTCTCCAAATTTGTCTTGCTTTTAACTTTTTTTTTTTTTTTATTCATATCTTAAAATTTCTATTCTGAATTACACTTCAAACAAACTACCTAAATCTTACTCGATAAATAATCTTATTTTTATTCTTATATAATGCGTATCAAACTAAGAACTTATCTTATTTTAATTTTGTGACTGAAATCGATTAATTTAATAAGCAAAAGATAAAATTGTTCAATCTTTTTGGAAATTAGGTCTCAATCTTTTTGCAAGTGTGAATAATTAAATATGTACTAACTCAAGCATGGGGTCCTATTGTCCAGTTTATTAAAATATCATAATTAATTCTATTTGCTGCTAATATATATATTTTCTTCCAATAATATCATTCGGGTTATAGTTCGGGTTATAATTCGAGTCATAGTTCGGGTTATAGTTCTAGTTATAGTTCGGGTTATAGTTCGGGTTATAGTTCGGGTTATAATTCAGGTTATAATTCGGATTATAGTTCGGGTTATAGTTTGGGTTATTTTATTTCATTTTGTCCCGAGATTGAATTTGAATTTTTCTACAAATTAATGACTCCAAAATTTATATAGGTCTTGCGATTTATGATACAATGATATACATTCGATCTCCAATTAATACATTTGTGTCTTGGACAAGCTGCTTCGATGGCTTCTCTTCTTCTAGTTGCCGATGCAAAGGGTAAGAGACGATCCCTTTCTAATTCTTAATGCAACAATTATGATTCACCAACCTTATGGTGGCTATAGTGGTCAAGCAAAAGATATGGTCATCCACACAAAACAGATGGTTCGAGTTTGGAATAATCTGAATGCTTTATATGCAAAGCATACCGGACAATGGTTTTTGATTTCTGATGCTGTAGAAAATGATGTCAAATCTAAAGAATCTGTAAATTGGGTTCAAGAAGCCGGCATCTGTTTTTTTTAAATACATATACCAAAGTCTAGGCTATTATTGTTTTGTATTTTACAGAAATGATGAATTTCAAAATATGATAAAAGTAGAGACACAAATAGCTCGTGAGTAACCGTGTTTTATAAATTTTAATTAAAAAAAAAGGACACTAGAGATTAATTGCATTTTTTTATTTATATATTAAATATATTTAAGTTTAATTTTATATTTGTTTTATATATATATATATATATATATATATATATATATATATGCATAAATCCATCAACAACTTTCACTATAAAAAAAAATAAATGAATTAAATTTTATGAACATTAATTTTTTATAGTTCGGGTTATAATTCGGGTTATAATTCGGATTATAATTCGGATTATAATTCGGGTTATAGTTCGGGTTATTATTCGGGTTATAGTTCGGGTTATAGTTCGGGTTAGAGTTCAAGTTACAGTTCGGGTTATTTTATTTTATTTTGTCCTGAGATCGAATTTGAATTTTTCCATGACAAGACAAGCAGCCCAATAAATTTTCAGTTATGTGTAAGCTTAAAGATTTTTGTTTGATATAAGCCCAGTAAATTTTCTGGGGGTTCTGGAGTTGGGCGAATTTGTATTCACTTTTTCTTTGCTTTAATTGGTTAATATCGTTCTGTTAGATCCATCAATTTGGTGAGCTTCTTGAAATGGTTTAGCGAGAGACCATATTTCTGCCATGAATGATTCAGATGAACTCATTTTTGTGCGTTTCTTTGATACCTTTCTTCCCCAAGAAAGATGGAATTTGCCTTCTGCCTTTTTTTTTTCCTTTTAAAATGTGTTTAATTCATTGGAGTTTGGAGAATAAATTGGTTCCCTCTGTTTTACTGAATGAAATTGTTCCCTCTGCAGGTCTTGCGATTTATGATACAATGATGGGCATTCAATCTCCGGTTAATACCACATGTATTGGAAAAGCTGCTTCGATGGCTTCTCTTATTCTAGTTGTCGGAGCAAAGGGTGAGAGACGATGCTTTCCTCGTGCCACAATTATGATTCACCAACCTTATGGTGACTGTAGTGGTCAAGCAAAAGATATGGCAATCCACACAAAACAGATGATTCGAATTTGGGATCAATTGAATGCTTTATATGTAAAGCATATCGGACAAAATTTAAAAATAATTAAGAAAGCGATGGATAGAGACAACTATATGAAACTAGAAGAGACCAAGAAGTTTGGACTAATTGATGAGGTAATACCAGAAGCATATATTTTCTCCAAACTTACAAAATTTTTATTCTTATATAATACATATCAAACTAAGAACTTATTTTATTTTAATTTCGTGACTGAAATAGATTAATTTAATAAGCAAAAGATAAAATTCTTCAATCTTTTTGCAGAATAATTAAATATGTACTAACTCAAGCATGCGGTCCTATTGTTCAGTTTACTAAAATATCATAATTAATTCTATTTGCTGCTAATATATATATTTTCTTCCAATAATATCATTTGGGTTATAAGTTATAGTTCGGGTTATAATTCAGATTATAGTTCGGGTTATAGTTCGGGTTATAATTCGGGTTACAGTTCGGGTTATAGTTCGAGTTATAGTTCGGGTTATAGTTCGAGTTATAATTCGGTTATAGTTCGGGGTTATAGTTTGGGTTATAGTTCAGGTTATTTTATTTCATTTTGTCCCGAGATTGAATTTGAATTTTTCTACAAATTAATAACTCCAATAATTATATAGGTCTTGCGATTTATGATACAATGATGTACATTCGATCTCCAATTAATACATTTTTGTCTTGGACAAGCTGCTTCGATGGCTCTCTTTTTCTAGTTGCCGATGCAAAGGGTAAGAGACGATCCCTTCCTAATTCCTAATGCCACAATTATGATTCACCAGCCTTATGGTGGCTATAGTGATCAAATAAAAGATATGGTCATCCACACAAAACAGATTGTTTGAGTTTGGGATAATCTGAATGCTTTATATGCAAAGCATACCGCACAAGATGTCAAAACAATTGAGAATAACATGGATAGAGACAACTTTATGATACCAGAAGAGGCAAAGGAGTTTGGACTAATTGATCAGGTAATAGATCAAAGACCAGTGATAGATTTCTGATGCTGTAGAAAATTATGTCAAATCCAAAGAATCTATAAATTGGATTCAAGAAGCCGGCAATTTTTTTTTTTTTTTGAAATACATATACCAAAGTCTAGGCTATTATTATTTTGTATTTTGTATGTTCCTTCGTATTGTATCATATTTTTCTGATGTATTGGTAAAATCTTTTAACATGAATTTACAACCTTTTTTTATGATAAAAGAGAAGTGATTACCAATTAACCTTTTTTACATTTGAAGTAATACCTTCACTTATAATCTCACAGAAGTCATGAGTTTTAAAATATGGTAAAAGTAGAGACACAAATAGCTCGTGAATAACCGATGTTTTATAAAGTTTAATTAAAAAAAAAAGGACACTAGAGATTAATTGCATTTTTTTATTTATATATTAAATATATTTAAGTTTAATTTTATATATTCCTTATATATATATATATAGATTAATCCATCAACAACTTTAACTTAAAAAATTAAATTAAATTTTACAAATATTAATTTTTTATAGTTCGGGTTATAATTCGGGTTATAGTTCGGGTTATAATTCAGGTTATAATTAGGGTTATAATTTGGGTTATAGTTCGGGTTATAATTTGGGTTATAATTCGGGTTATAGTTCGGGTTACAGTTCGGGTTATTTTATTTCATTTTATCTCGAGATCGAATTTGAATTTTTCCATGACAAGACAAGCAGCCCAATAAATTTTTAGTTATGTGTAAGCTTAAAGATTTTTGTTTGATATAAGCCCAATAAATTTTCTGCGGGTTCTGGAGTTGGGCGAATTTGTATTCACTTTTTCTCTGCTTTAATTGGTTAATGTCGTTCTGTTATATGCATCAATTTGGTGAGCTTCTTGAAGTGGTTTAGCGAGAGACCATATTTCTGCCATGAATGATTCAAATGAACTCATTTTTGTGTGTTTCTTTGATAGATTTGCCTGGTTATTGTATTTGAGGAATAAATTGATTTTATTTGTTTTACTGAATGAAACTGAATCATGATCTTTGGATAAAAGCAAGATGAGCATATTTATCTCTAACCCGGGAAAAAACACTTTTATCATTTTCTCCGGATATTTGTAGGTGTTCAAGAAGAAAAAAAATATTCTGATAGTGTGGCATCTCTACCATTGAAATTTATCAATGTTCTATTCTTTATTGTAATTACTTTTGCAAGCTAAGAGTTTTAGCCCAATTATGTCTTTATGTTTTTATTTATTTTATTTATTTTTTTATGTTTTCTAGCAAATAAGATCCCTTAATTCAGGGTCAAAATATCTTCTATAAAGAGCTAAGCCTATAAACAAAAGTCTTAATTTGAGGAAGTGATTTTAAGAAAACAAATTTTTATTTTTCCTTTTTCCAGCTCTGAATAAACTAATTCTATATTTTTCCTTCTTCCAGCTTACTGGAGATTTGCACAAAATGGTGGCTCTGCAGAGACTGTTGGAACCCTGTGGCATTTGTGAGGTCTGTTTCTTTTTTGGCATCCATGATTCTGTTTGTAGCATGCTTTCAAACCTAGACATGACTCTTCTGGAAATATGTCTTCTTCTTGTTGTTTGTTTTGGTTTGTATCATGATCAGGTAGCAAGGACTGGGCGTGTTGCTCTTGTGCGAGAATCTGGAGTGGATTCAAAGCACCTCCGTGGATACTCTTACCCAGTTTAAAAGTAAAGGAAACCTACACCATGGAATTTTAGGTATTTTTCAGAGCAGCAGCAGAATAGACGATTTGCATTGTTTATTTGCAGTCGACAGTTTTGAATTTCTGATGGCAAATTATGTAGGAAAGTGGGGGATGATGAACAAATAGGTTCTTTAGTAAATTCTCTTGGTAGAACTTGTGGTGGTGCCCATAGATTTCTCCATTTTTCTATCCCCACTATGCGCACTATTTTATCCCCATAGATCCAAATATTCACATTTTATCCAAAGGACCAAAAATTGTGGTTAAATATGCATTTTTGTCTCTAAAATTCCATCATTAAAGTCTTTCTTGATGGAACAAATCAAGTTTTTGTGAGCACATCAAAGTCAGTTTAAAAAATGGTTGTAAATTTTTTGTAATCCTCATGGACTAATCAATTAGTTTTGGCATTTAAGCATTGAATATTTTTTGTCAGGCCTTTTGATCCTAAATATCAAAGTTAGTTCTCTTTTATAATTAATTTTAATTTTAAAACGAAACATATATTTTTTAATATTTATTATATTGTTTATAAAAGGAGATAATTTCTTTTATACCCTTATTAATTATAGGGTGTATATATATATATATATATATATATATATATATATATCGAGATAAAAATTTATTTTCTTAAAATCACTTCCTCAAATTAAGACTTTTGTTTATAGGCTTAGCTCTTTATAGAAGATATTTGGACTCTAAGTTAAGGGATCTTATTTGCTAGAAAACATAAAAAAATAAATAAAATAAATAAAAACATAAAGACATAATTGGGCTAAAACTCTTAGCTTACAAAAGTAATTACAATAAAGAATAGAACATTGATAAATTTCAATGGTAGAGATGCCACACTATCACAATATTTTTTTTCTTCTTGAACACCTACAAATATGCGCCGAAAATGATAAAAGTGTTTTTTTCCCGGGTTAGAGATAAATTTGCTCATCATGCTTTTATCCAAACATCATGATTCAGTTTCACTTAGTAAAACAAATAAAACCAATTTATTCCTCAAATACAATAATCAGGCAAATTTATCAAAAAGGCAAATCTATCAAAGAAACACACAAAAATGAGTTCATATCAATCATTCATGGCAGAAATATGGTCTCTCGCTAAACCAGTTCAAGAAGCTCACCAAATTGATGGATCTAACAGAACGACATTAACCAATTAAAGCAGAGAAAAAGTGAATACAAATTCGCCCAACTCCAGAACCCGCACAAAATTTATTGGGCTTATATTAAACAAAAATCTTTAAGCTTACACATAATTGAAAATTTATTGGGCTACTTGTCTTGTCATGGAAAAACTCAAATTCGATCTCAGGACAAAATGAAATAAAATAACCTGAACTGTAACCCAAACTATAACCCAAACTATAACCCAAACTATAACCCGAACTATAACCCGAATTATAACCCCAACTATAATCCGAACTAATTGGAAGAAAATATATATATTAGCAGCAAATCGAATTAATTATGATATTTTAGTAAATTGGACAATATGACCGCATGCTTAATTAGTACATATTTAATTATTCACACTTGCAAAAAGATTGAGATCTAATTTCAAAAAAAGATTGAAGAATTTTATCTTTTGCTTATTAAATTAATCCATTTCAGTCACGAAATTAAAATAAGATAAGTTCTTAGTTTGATACGCATTATATAAGAATAAAAATAAGATTATTTATCAAGTAAGATTTAAGTAGTTTGTTTGAAGTGTAATTTAGAATAGAAACTTTAAGATATGAATATGCGTTGAAAAAATAAAATTTAAAAGCAAGACAAATTTGGAGAAGACTTGTTTGACAAGTTTATTTAACATGTATTTAAACATATGATTGACCAAGTCATACACACACACATACAATAATAAGACTTATTGTATATTTGAAGTCATTTAAAAAAAATCATTTAATAATTTATATAAAGACTTTTGAAAGTCAAGATAATGAGGGGGTCTTTGGTCCCTAGCAATTGACGTTGTTGACTGGGAGACTTGGAAGTCCTTTTCTTTCTTCCATCCTTTGTTTTTATTATTATTTTTATTTGTTTTAAAAAGGGATACATATTTCTATAAGCAAAATTTCTTAGAATTTAAGCTATTTTATTATATTAGTAAGAGATGTTTCTTTTCTTTTCTTTTCTTTTCAATAATGTTTGTTTTGAAATAAAGAAAAAAACTAATTTAATTTTTTTTTAACATTGATTCAATAATAAACGGATTTTTTTTTAAAAAAAAAATCCCTAATAAAAATGAACACTAATATTTCATTAGTAAGGTCCCTTTTCACTAATTTTTTTTTTAATAATTCTTTTTGTATTCAAAGAAGTTTATTGGCTAATGATTAATTTCAAAGGTATCTTATTGAGAGAAAAAAATTAGTTAAAAGAAATTTTATTAACTAAAATAAAAAATGAAAAAAAATACTTTATTTTATTAAAAAAATTGAACTAATTATTATTTTTATTTAAAAAAAATGAAATTATTTATCAATTTTACTGTTATTATTATTTGAAATTAAAATCATAATGTTTATTTTAGTGTAAATTAAAACTTGATAAATACGTGACATAATCATTGTCAATAACAATAAATTGCATTATTGAGTCTTAAAATAACGTGTGTTTTACGCTATATTTTTTGTTTAACTTTTTCCAAATTTTCCATCTTGACTTATTCCTCTTCACCTTTGCTTTAATTGTAGAAGCTATCCAAAAACAAATTTTCTTCTGTGTGTATATAATATAATATATATATATATATATATATATATATATTTCATATGAAAGAGAAATTAATTGATTTTTTTCTAAATTTTCCATCTTGACTTATTCCTCTTTACATTTGCTTTAATTGTAGAAGCTATCCAAAAACAAATTTTCTTCATATATATATATATATATATATTTCATATGAAGAGAAATTAATTGATTTTTTTCTAAATTTTCCATCTTGACTTATTCCTCTTTACATTTGCTTTAATTGTAGAAGCTATCCAAAAACAAATTTTCTTTTATATATTATATATTATATATTATATATATATATATATATTTCATATGAAAGAGAAATTAATTGATTTTTTCCAAATTTTCCATCTTGACTTATTCCTCTTCACCTTTGCTTTAATTGTAGAAGCTATCCAAAAACAAATTTTCTTCTTTATATATATATATATATTTCATATGAAAGAGAAATTAATTGATTTTTTCCAAATTTTCCATCTTGACTTATTCCTCTTCACCTTTGCTTTAATTGTAGAAGCTATCCAAAAACTAATTTCTTCTATATATATATATATATATATATATATATATATATGAATAAGAAAATTTGTTTTTGGATAGTTTCTACAATTAAAGCAAAAGCAGAGAGGAATAAGTCAAGATGGAAAATTTGGGAAAAGTTAAACAAAGAATATAGTATAAAACACACGTGATTTTAAGACTCAATAATGTAATTTATTGTTATTGACAATGATTATGTAAGGTATTTATCAAGTTTTAATTTACACTAAAATAAACATTATGATTTTAATTTTAAATAATAATAACAGTAAAATTGATAAATAATTTCATTTAAAAAAAATAATTAGTTTAATTTTTTTAATAAAATAAACCTTTTTTTCATTTATTATTTTGGTTAATGAAATTTCTTTTCCCTAATTTTTTTTTCTCTCAATAAGATACCTTTGAAATTAATCATTAGCCAATAAACTTCTTTGAATACAAAAAGAATTATTAAAACATAATTAGTGCAAGAGAGACCTTACTAATGAAATATTAGTGTTAAAAATTTTATTGGGAAATTTTTTATTTTTTAAAAAAACCCGTTTATTATTGAATCAATGTTAAAAAAAAATTAAATTAGTTTTTTTCTTTATTTCAACACAAACATTATTAAAAAAAAAAAAAAGAAAAGAAATAGTTATACCTAAAACATCTCTTGTTGTATGTAATAAAATAGCTTAAATTCTAAGAAATTTATTTATAGAAATTTGTATCCCTTTTTAAAACAAATAAAATAATAATAAAAACAAAGAATGGAAGAAAGAAAATGACTCCTAAGTCTACCTAGTCAACGCCAATTGGTAGGGACCAAAGACTCCCACATTATCTTGACTTTAATTCAAAGTCTTTATATAAATTATTAAATGAATTTTTTTTTCTTTAAAAGACTTCTATATAAAGGGTTTTAATGGTAAACTACTTACATAAGAGGGAAATATGGAGAAAATTCTTAAGTGCTTTCATCTTTCTTTTGTATTGTTATTCTTCTTCATTGCTTGTTTATCCATTAAAATAGAAGCTAATATCTCGGTTGATCAATCTGCTTTGCTCGTCTTGAAAACTCATATTGTTTTTGATCCTTTTAATGTCTTGTTACATAATTGGTCAACTAAATATTCTGTTTGTGATTGGATTGGAGTCACTTGTAATTCTCAACATCAAAGAGTAATTGCTTTGAATATTTCTGATATGACACTTAACGGAGTTATACCTCCTCATATCTCAAACCTTTCGTTTCTAGTTTCTCTTGACATGAGTAATAATAGTTTCTCAGGTCGTATTCCAAGTGCAATATTTGATATGCCAAAATTAGAAATTTTGGATTTATCATATAATTTTTTAGAAGGAATAATACCCAAGGAAATTGGGAAGATGGAGATGCTTACGCAGCTATATCTGGACTCAAATAAATTGACAGGTAAATATATATATTTGGAAATTTTAACTGTAATTTTGATTTTAGTGAGTAGTTTAATAATAATAAAAAATACTATTATTATAGTGGACAATTTACATTATATTTTACACTCTTCACTATTTTAATTATTTGTATTTATATTCTCATAATTCATTAATTTAACTATAATAATATTATTAAGAATAAATTTGTACAATAATAATCTATGAAGATAAAATTAGTATTTGATGTAGAATGAGTTCTAAATATGTAATAAATTAATGACTTCATAAAAATATAAATTCAAATATTTAAGGATGTTACAATCCATATGTAAAATTTAATTAGAAAGATATAATATATATATATATTCCTGAAAAAGAATATATATATTCCCTTTTCATGAAAGTTTAGGTTTCGTTTCAAAAAAAAAATTCCGTTTTCAAGTTTACAACAAATTAAAATATTAAATTCATATTTTATTACTTATTCATTATTTGTATAATTTATTTTTTATTTATATAATTATTTAATATAAACATATATTAAAAATATCAAAAAAATAAACTTTA